>DWCF01006699.1:0-11919 GCA_018230265.1 Delias oraia | reverse complement strand
TTGAGTATAATTAATCATTTCGTCAAAATTATATCTGTATTCTTTGAAAGCCATATTCTTTGATTCTCCGTCGTGATTAACGTAAACATTGTATGGACATATTTGTGACCGCACCGAAGATGTTATCAGCTATATAATTTAATTATCGGGTTCGATCCCAGTTTGCGTAAAAATTTATAATTTACACCATTTTGTGAAAGACTTGACACTGGCCGAGAGAGATCTGACGCACCAATTGGGATCCCTCGTTTGAAGTGATACCACAGACTCACAGAATACCAGCACGAAAAAGTACTAGTACTGTGTTTTGCTGCATGAGGATATGTTTGTACATGGGTGTCGGGCTTGAAATAGATCCGGCGGCATAAAATGCTGGCAACATTGCGCAGTTGTCCATGGGCAGTGGTACCTACCATATACCAAACCCGCTTTCTCCGTTGTCCGCTATATCATAAAAAACTACGGAACAATTAATTAACTGGTATGTTACGTGTGGTTTCGCAAATCGAGTATTGTCGCTGATAATAATAGTACCGTTGTCTGTGGATTGAGGTTAGCCGTATGCCTAACTGGGAAAATACGCATTCTAAGTGCTTACATTTTATAATACATACCTGTCATTATAAATATTCCATCTTAGTATTTTATATATTATTATTAATCGTTTTACCAACCAGACTATAGTGTATTTACCGTTTATTAACCTGTATTATTTATCTGTACTGTTTTCTTCAAGTAAAACGACGGAATATATTTGTTTTTATAGAATTTTGACGTCATAATTAATCATGTTTCAAAAATTTTATTATTAATTAATTGATTCACTGTTCTTATTATATCTTTAATTGTCTTTATTTATACCTAATTTTTTTCTAATTTTAAACATAAAATCTAATAATACATAGTTTTAGGTTATTATATACGATACGTAATTTTTTATATGTATTTCCTATGTAGTGTTGCCCAATTGCAAGACCAAGACCAGACTTAGCCAGTCTTAGTCTTGGTATTGCAACAGTAGACCTGGTCTTGGTCTTGGTCTTGCATTTGCAAAACTGACTGCAAGACTCTTGCGTCTTGCATCTGAATTTGGGCAACACTATTCCTTTCTCGTTATTACAATATCCGAAACCTAGTTTAGTTTTGATTCACTCACAGGTAACATAAAATAATAGACAGTATACATAATAACTGTATGTACGTACATCTATGCGGGAGTCCTTGATTTAATCATATATCCCACGGGTGGGACACGGGAATGCCATTGTATCCTGTTATCTCGTCCGTTCTTGGCCTTCACTTTACTTCGCTGCATATTCAATATTCTTTACCTTTGAGAATATACTTCAAATCCAAGGCACTGTATGTAATAAAAAAAATCAAGACAGAATACAAACGTGACGGTCTAAAAGACTTGTATCGTTTCTAATATCCCCATCTCCGAGAAAAGGTACTTTGACAGTTATTTTATTTTATTATTTGAAACGGTACTTGTACTTTCGCTGAGTGAGTGAGGATAACGGAGGCCCTTAAATATTCCACTTAAGCGAACCAATGCGCGAACTATGACGCGGTTGTCTATGTGGGGCGGTGTTCTCTTACCATATAAAAGACTCACCTGCTCCATTGTCCACTATACTATAAAAAAATCTGCTTAGATTTTTCATAGCCATTTTATGATAAATACTCTAATTGAAGCTTTATCTGGGAATATATTTAATGCAATTATTACACCTAAACATTTCCTTTCATACATACCTTGTCTTAATTTATAGCATCAAAATAAGTGCATAAATTATAGATTCCCGCCCACATCTTGCTGATACCATTACGTCAGCATGACTTATTCAAGGTTAAATGAGGTTCTAATCGAACATCAAGCCTTAAGCATGCTATTAGGAATGAATTAAATCCTACGGATATTGTAAAACAGTAGCTATGTCCAATTTGATAGTCAAGGAAAACCTGTTACAATATAAAACAGCCCCGGATATTAAACCACTATAGTGTAGTAGCTGGGAGAGTCTCGTATCGAAATAGCCCTATAAGCCTATCACGAAGCGAAGGGTATCGGGTTCGATTCTCAGTCCGAATATAAATTCAGGAAGGATTTAATATTTGCACGGCGTGTATCTTAAAAAGCTGTCATAAGAGTGTGTTTGTTACATACCTGAATGTTCTGTATAGAGACTAGATATTGACTATGTATTTCTTTAATAGGCCGAAAATGCTATCATCAATCCTGACCTGTATTTCTTGGGTTGTCTGCTCGTGCTGAAAAGTTTAAGTAGACACTGCCGGCTGGTGTCATGAGGTTTTAGTTCAGGTGCTACATTCTATAGTAGCAAGTCTTACATATCCGATCAAAAGAAGGGAATGGGTAAATACATTTTCTCGCCTTAAAAAGTGAGTAGAAGCTGAAAGAGGGCCGCCAATATATCTAATTACAAACTTAAGACACACAAAATAGTGTACGTTATTCTATTGATAATTAATTTAAATTTAACAACCTCTGTTAATTTACAGTGACTTTACAAAGTATAAATAAGAAATGATAATGGGACCTCACTTTCTGATATCCACAACACTTTTTTATTAACAAAAAGACAAGGCAGTAGAGGAGTCCCGTTATGATAAGAGAACACCGTCACCCATGGACAATGCGGCGTAAACCATTCTTTGGTTGTGTCAAGCTTTTTACATCAAATAATTGTTAAACAAAACTATGAGTGCGGTAACGTCACTCAGCGAAATATAGTACAAGTAATAATTCATACTGTTATTCTGTAAGCCCGTGGAGCCTGGACAAAAAATTTGCAGATCCGTTGACGCAGCTGGTTTCTTAATAAATTACCGCAGAAAACTAATTAAATCTTAAGACGTTTATAACATCTTAATTTCACGATATTTTAAATAATGAGACCGTCTAATGCTCTCTTTCTTCAATGTATTTATTACGAGAAACTTTCGCTTTCTAATACTATCCTTCAACATTGTTTAATGAGAAAAAAATATTCATTTTTATTAAAACGCTTAAATTATTAACTAATCTAGACATTAGTATATTGACCCGTGGGAGAGCCATGCTGAAGCATATGCTGACGCACTAATTGGGCCGGCTCGTCCGAAGTGATACCAAAGGCTTACAGAATACTCAGAATGAAAGAGCAGTTGTATTTTAAAAGTTTCTTTTACTGTTTGAATGATATCGGAGATTCTTAAAAATGCTTAAGCGGCGTTAAAAGCCGGCAACACAACCGATTTTTTATGCTATAGCGGACAATAGCCTCCGATACCCTCATTCACTCTGCAAAACACAGTACAAATACCGTTTCACTCTGAGTATTCTGTGAGCCCGTGGTATCACTTCGGACGAGCTGGCCCGATTAATGCATCAGCTTATGCTTCAGAATGGCGCGCCCACGGGTGATGTGGGTTCTCTATTAGAGGTTTTTATATTGTATCATATTTTTATTGAATTGTATTGAAATCACAATAAATAAACATTAGAATGTTTGATGTGTTACCTTATATATAAAATTATAATATAAATTATTTTATATTTGAATGTTTATAATAAATATTTAATATAAAAAGATTTAAATTATTCCTTCATAGCAACAACTTTCCTTATAAACTTTATTAAATTACGTCTTTCACATTTTTCATTGTTTGAAGATTAGTAGACAATTACATTAACTTTATACATTTAAATTAAGTTGAATGGTACCAAATCTGCCATTTTAATTCGGGAAATTGTTTCATAATGACATCTTTCTGGTTTACTTTGACAGATTTTGACAGAGAGTTAATTTAATAAAGTCTCCGTATTACTTAATATTATTTATTTAATAGTTAATTATAAAAAATAGCATTTTTTGTAGCTAACAGGAGACTTTAAGTTATCCGTTATTCCAGACAAATTAATTATAATCTAAAGTTCTTACATCTAAATCAGTGGTAAATAATTTACCTGCAGGAAGTGTCAGTAATGTTTGACATTCATCAGTTAGGACAAGGTGATCGAAACATAATATTAATAAACAGTCACTCAGTCACTGCAACTGTCAATATCGTCCCGCAATTCAAGGCCTTGATGCAAGATCCTCCATAGAGTGTGAAAGATATTTTTCATATGGCAATAACAATAGGCCATTCAAACTCGCGTGAGTGTCAATGTCATTCCCATACAAAGAAACTGCCTTTTCGTGGCATTGCAGTACTCTGGCGAAGCTTTGTATTAAAACTTTTTATTTAATGAATATATAAATGTAATACTTACGTTGTTACGTATAGAATTTACGTTGTAGCAAACATTCATATTGATAGGGAGTTTTCGAAGACAAAAACCATAGAAATAATATTATTGAAAAGTTACAAATAACCACAGACTATTACATTTTAACAATATATATTCATTATATATATCATAGTATCTAATATATATATGTTTAAACTATTTTTTTCTTGTTTTAGCTTAAAGTTTTAAAAAAATTTAAAAAATATTTCTAAATTATCGCATTAAATAATAGCTGAGTAACGTAACAAGATGGCAATGCGAACAAGCCATCCGGTTTCTTGATTCTGATTAATTATTACGTTTTCCAAGTAGTTTGATCTCGGAAAGCTATTTAAGGCAACATATGTCTAGATTTCTATTAGCTACAGGATGTACCTAAATAGAATTGATGTTATGCCTTTTAAAATGATCATGTGTCGTTTGAAAGTTTTTTTTATAATATGGCAGGCAATAGAGCAGACCGGTTTCCTCTATGGTAAGCCACCGCAGATAGGCCACACTTCACGCTTTAGTTGTGTTGCGGCCGTTTAAGTGGTATAATACAATGTACAATTTACGCCTGTAATCTAAAAGGTCGTGAAATTTCAGATGAGCCGGCTCAATTAGTGCTTCAGCATGGCTTTCTGACAGAAAAGACAGTTTTTACTATTATAGCGACGTAAACTGATCAGTAATACCATCATATTATTCGAGTACTTTACTTTAATTCGGAATGTATTATTTTTTATATTACTGTTGTAAAGACTTTTTGATGTTATTTCATAAATCCAAAAAGTTTCGCTTTGCAGCCTTTTACAGGAATTCTCTCATTAGAGGATTTTTTTCCATATGAATTCTTTCTTTATTGGAAAATACTGTTTTGAAGTTACATGTATGATATTTATATATCTACCATAGACCATATATATTAAAAGAAGTGAAGAATCCTAGTTTTAGATGTAAATTATGTTGCCCAAATGCAAGACTTAGCTTAGTCTTGGTCTTGCACAGATCCACCGCCTGGCTATTGCGCTCCCAGTCTTGATTTGCTAGTCTTGCAAATCTTGGAATTATCTATTAGAGTTTTGATATTTATTAAAGTTTTCTTCAGATTTTATAAAAACTTATCAGAATAAGAACATTTTGAATTTGAATTAGCACAGCCATAGTAAAGACCAACCAGTTTATAAAAAATGTCTAAAGATTTAATGAGAGATTCCAAAAATCATAGACAAAAAAATATCTGCAATACACAAGAGTCTTGCAGGCTTAGGCTTCTTGCTCAAGTCTTACACGGTCAGTCTTGGTCTTGCTAAAATAAGGCGGTCTTGGTCTTGGTCTTGCATTTGGGCGACACTAGGTGTAGATAAAAATATAAGCTTATAATAAATATGACTCAACACATAAATGATAGAATGTTTTTGCAAGAAAATTCTCTATTTCATAATGACTAATGATCTCTTACCGACATTTAAGCTTTGATTACAAGCATATCTATGATTGATTAGTTCCGTTATTAAAACTATATATAATCATATTACGTGGTATATGTTTCTTTATACGTAAATAGGTTATATTTAGAGCCTCGTGGCTAAATGGTCTAATAAGCTTATCACGAAACAAGAGGTACGGTTCTGCGGTTAGAATAAAAAAATATAATTTATTTGGTCTTCGGAAAATCTTGATAGTGACCGAGTGATTGTCTTAACACTGTCCCACCCGTGGAAGAGCCATGCTGAAATATATAATGATGCATTAATTGCACTCGTACGAAATAAAAACACGGGCTCGTAGAATACCAGCGTGAAACAGTACATGTACAGTGTTTCGCTGATGGAGTGAGGATATCGGTGGCTCGGAAATTTTACCGCTTAAGCGGTGTAAAAAGCTGGCAACACAAGCAAAGCGCACATCTTCCATGAGCAGCGGTGATTTCTTACCATAAAAAAATTATCATTCATTCATTAATCATTATCTTATCTATATCCTGAAATGTCATAGTTGAAAAAGATATATTTTAATGCTTTATTATTATATGTGAATAGATTTTTGAAAATTTAGACGTAGGCTAAGGTAATTAGAGTTCATCGTTGCACAATTGACTGTCCTACAATTTTCGCAACAGCAAACGTCACGGTTCACAGAGCAAGTATATTTTGCGTCCTTGCTAATTAATAGGGTAACGCAACTCTGCCCCTCATTTTAATTACATTTCTATCAACATCGGTTTCACAGTTTCCAACTTTCAATATACAATTGCACAGAACATGTGTGTAACAAGTTTTGTTTTACTTTGGTTACTGCATAATAGAACTGGTTTTTCTTATTATTTTGAGGCTTCTGTAACTAGTGGTCCCAATTATGCCAGTGTCAGTATGAGAACTGTTTATCATTATTTAAATTTCACATAATGTCAGTTGTCTACTCTATTTAAACGTATATCATCATTGAAAAAGAAGGTTTTCAGTTCAATCAGTATTTTCTTTTGGCTTTTTTCAATTTTTATCTTATAGACTCATTTTTGGTTATTTAAAAACTAAATTAGCTCTGTTTTTTTAATTTAAATGATTAAGTTACTATATTGGAAGAAAAGAAAATCTTATGAGATGTTCGATGAAAATCGCGCGCCCGCGTGTTACCTGTTAAATCATTACTTCATCTTTAGAAATATGACATAATGTTTGACTTTTTTTACTATTTTTTTCATTGATTTTCTATAATAGTTTGTATTTGAATATGTTTTACTATTTTTATATAGGTAATATTAATTTAGTTTAAAATAAGTAAAAAATAAATACAGTTAAAAATATATATTTAGTTGTATCTGTATTTATTCAAGTTACAAAACATTACGCTTAAGTGTAAATATGTTTCACAAAGAGTGAAACAAAGAAAAATATACATCAAACAAACAAACCGATTGTGAAAGCGATAGGTTTATTAAAAAGAAAGAAATAATACACCATAATAACACACAGAACTCTTTTATTTTACAATGAAAATATTTACTCAGTTTAATTCGAGCTTAAGTTACAATTATTTCTTATTTTATATGACAACATACTCGTAGAAGACGGTTACCTTCTATGGTAAAAGATCTCCACCGCCCCTGGACAACTACGCCATAAATTTGTGGTGCTGGTAAAATTTCACGGGCTTCCGACATCCTCTCAATCAGCGAAAGTGCTCATTTACTGTTTCACGCTGGTTGTCTGTGAGCTTTTGGTCTAATTT
The DNA here is from genome assembly GCA_018230265.1 of Delias oraia. Lineage (NCBI taxonomy): Eukaryota > Metazoa > Arthropoda > Insecta > Lepidoptera > Pieridae > Delias > Delias oraia. The sequence continues at coordinate 4,406 of DWCF01006699.1, read as the reverse complement.
CGGACGAGCCGCCCCAATTTGTAAGTCAGCGTGGCTCTCCCACTGGTAAAAAAAAACACTTCAATGGATAATCCGTTTATATTTACTCCGATCTACAAATCTCATATAAAAGCTTCTATTTTGAAAACTGACTTATTTTAAGTGTTTTATTTGCATAAATCCTTCATTCACTCACTCACCAAATGGCTGGTACAAATTATTTGACAAAATGATTGATCTCCTCTTTGTTTGGCCGATTGTTTTCTCCTTTTCTGTTCTTGATATAATTCGCATTACGAAAATACAATTAATGCAAACAAACACTAAGTGAAAGGTATTTTTGATATTAATCATTTATGACGGGGTTGAAATAATATTGATAACGAAAATTAGAGAACTAAAGATGATATTCCTCGAATTTTGCTGAGATAGCAAAAAAATCAATTTGGATAAAGATTTTGAGCTTTTATTGTCATTTTAATATCAAAGCAAATATTATGAAGGTCTTTGTTGAATTTTTTTGTCATTATTTGAAATTTCTCTGTTTAGTATCATTACCACATATTTTAACAAGCAGGGATTACACTCCGTCACCCGTGGGAGAGCCATGCTGAAGCATATGATGACGCCAATACTTGGGCCAGCTCGTACGGGCTCACAGAATACTCATTAAGCATAGCTCTCACACGAATGCGATAATATTAAGACACTCGCTCGGTCACTGTCAAGCGCTACCAGAGACCGAATAAATTTTAAATTAATTTCGAACCCCTTACCTCTCGATATGGTAAACTTATTATACCACTAAGCTACGAGGTTCTCCAAATAGTACAACTTGTTGATATGATGTATCCATATAAAAATAACCTATATTATTTCAGAATCTCCTTGGCAAGTCGAAGTGATGGCAGGTCCGGCGGGTGGGGGCGCAGGCGAGCCCACCCGACTGATCCCCGCTCGGGTACCGGCCGTCTTTGAGATATCCACCGCCCCTGGGCCACATTCTTTTAACAAGAATGAGGTACGTTTTATGACTCCTATTTAAGACAAACAATTATCTTTTAGAATAATTGAATCAGATCAGATTGACTTCTATCTTCTATAGCATTTATCTCGTGGAATTATCGGAAGACTTGTTTTTTTACACCACTGGTTACTTTTTTATACACTGTTTGGATTGATACCTGCTACTGAATTTCACCATCAAACATCCAGGTAGAATACAAAGTTTCATCGTTACCATCTAGATGTTTGTAGTTCCACAACTGAGCGTTTTTTAGGGCATTTTGTGCCGCGCATCACCACTCTGTAGAAGCTGCCAGCAGATGTATTTCCAATCCAATACGACTTGGGGAACTTCAATTAAAAGAGCGTACATATTCCTTAAAGGCCGGCAACTTACCCGTGGTTCTGCAAGAGTCCGCTTCTATATATATAAAAATAAGTTTACGTTTGGCCCATGGAAAACGCATGTTTCTCAACGTTTTTAATACCTAAGTAAATAGACTAAGAACTTCGCTGTTTCCTTCAAAGAAAATCAAATTTCTTTTTAAGATAACTTAATATTGCATATAGAAACCACCATTTATTGTGGCATTCAAAGAAATTGCATACTCGTAATTTTTTTTAAATTTTTATGGTATAGCGTGCAATGGAGGAGACCCCTTGTCTATGTTCAGACATCATCGTCGCCCATGTACAACCGCGCCATAAGCCATGGTTTCGTTGTATTTCCGATTATTTACGTTGCGTAACCGGTACACACAACAAGTATTGATTGACCCTGGTGTTCTGAGAGTCCATCTAAGACAATCGTTTTACATTCGCCCGGCCACTGTTGAACCCGTTCATGGACCGAATTAATTATAAATCTTTACTAGAACCAGGGATTGAATCCGCTACTTCTCGCTTCGTGGTTAAGAACAATGAACTACGAGGTTCGCCTTTTTAAAGTCTGACATATTTTGTAAAAAGGATCTTTCCGAAAATACCGAATTCTTTATAAAATTCCATCGATACGAAAATATTTTTTGCTGAATATGCTTTATGCTTCCTTTCTTTGTTTATTTTTATATTTACTTATGTTATTTATATATTTTTCAGACGTTCAAAATAGCAATATTTGAATTTTTTATGAAAATTATGAAAACTTATGAAAAATTTTTTTACTCGGAAATGTATATTGGTAAAAAGTAGAGTAATAGTTTCATAAAAAAATCAGTTTCAAGTTTCATGAAAAATATATAAATAACATAAGTAAAAATAAAAATAAACAAAGAAATTTTCGTTTCTTAAAAGATTTTGTTTTTATTTGCATGCAGTTTATATTTTGTAAACACATTTAATTTTGGAGCTCCATTAGTCGGTACCGCTACGTTCTCCATACGCCTACGATATTCACTTAAAACGTGTAGCTATAAAAATATCTCCTTTACAAATATGGAGTATCTATGTAGGTTTTCAACAGTAGCCTATTTTTTATATTTATTTACACAAATTAAACAGCAGTTTTTTATAATTATTTTTTACAAAAAAAGAGTATTTTTTTATGGAAACGGTGGCAAACGAGAAACACCTAGGATACGCGATCGTTCGTCCATGGACACCCCTAGCCATTGCAGAGCCGTAGGTGCGTTGTTGGCACTTAAGAGATAGGTACGCTGTTTTTTTGAAGTTCCCCAAGATGATAAAAATCGTAAATCCATAAATTCGGATTTCCTTGTATTTAATACAGTCTTAAAACAGTTTAATGACGATGCTTAACTTACTATTTAATTAAGTAATCTGAGTGTACCTAAACAAGTTTTAATCCTTTAATGTTCAGATGTTTCGCGCGGCGTTCAAAGCAAATAAAATGAACGGATTTAAAAGGAGTTTTCATTATTTGCCCTTTTCGCTTTACATGCCACTTTTTTCAAAAACATTAAACGTAAGAATGGACCCTTTAAAAATAATGACTCGCGTTAGATGTTCATCTATATTAAATGCCTTTTGTGTTTGGACAATAGTGAATGCTCTTTTCACATCACTTCAATTTAAGCATCCTTACTTGTGCGCGTTGCTTTACTTGAAACAATGTCTTATATATTCTCTCACCCTCTCGCTGATGGTCATTTCTTTTTGCGGAAACAAGACGGAACATTTAAAAATATGTGATTTACCAATCAGCTATAATAATAATATCAAAGAAATATAATTTCTTTATATAAATAATTATAAATTAATTAATTTTAATTATAATATAAATATAGAAAATTACTTTGGGATGTCAAGAATAATCCATACCCATCCACGATACACCATCAACTGATTGAATATTAAAAATCTTTATTTTGTAATCTGCTCAAAGATACAATATTATATGAAATACATGTTATACATATATTGGTCCCCTATTGTCCTATTATCAAATATCTTACCAAGTAAAGGTTTTCCGTGCATACTTTTATTGGTAATGCTCTGTTACCAGCGACAAGTTTGTTTTTACAGGTAGGAGTGAGTGTAACAGCTCCGTCCAGACGACTAGTTACAGCAAGAGTACTGGATGTAGTTGAAAGACCGGGAGTTTTCCGTATTGAATTCACACCTGACGAAGTTGGAACACATCTTATCGATGTAAGTTTTAGGGAGGGAGGATATCGGAGACTATTATGCCTCATTTACATTCAGCTGAAGTGAGCAGGGAAGTGGGCATGACGCGTATGTAAACTTATATACTTCTCATGCCACTACTAATGGCGCGAGGAGCAGCGATAGGGGTTGAAGGTAAATGAGACATTAAAAATGCCAATTAAGCGGCGGAAAAGCTGTCAACAGAACCAAAGCGCGGATTGTGGTGCGCTTGTCCATGGGCGGCGGTGTTCTCTCACCATATCCACCTGCTACTTGTCCACCATCGAATAAAAAAACTTGTATTTCTGGAAATTTTGAAATTCTAACTTGTTTTTCGTATCTAAACTTATGAGGAAAATTGGTGAAAACAATTTGAAATATCGATCTAAGGGATGCTGGCCTACATTTTACACCATCGTAAATGTTTTGTGACGTAGGTAGATCACAAAAACGGTGGCTTTAAATGAATTGCTTTCCACATAAAAGATTAATCAGCACAAACCTTTTACAGTAACAAAGAAATCGCCCAAATACTATTGTTCGATTTTTCACAACGTTCATTGTTATTTTGACTTGATATTAATCTAAACTAACCATTCACTTTATATGATCCTAGAATTTCTTTTTTTTATAGTATAGCGGACAACGGAGCAGATGGGTCTCCCATATTCTAAGATAACAGCGCCGCTCATGGACAACCGCCGTCTATGGAGAGCCATGCTAAAGCATATGCTGACACACTAATTGGGCCGGCTCGTCCGAAGTGATACCACGGGCTCACAGATTACTCAGCGTGAAACGGTACTTGTACTGTG
>DWCF01006698.1:0-11921 GCA_018230265.1 Delias oraia | reverse complement strand
ATTTATTACAGAGTTCTTGTGTGTGATGCAGCGATGTCGACAGCGGTGAAGACGGCGCTGCTCTGTGCTGTCTTGCTGTGTTTTCAGCAAGGTAAGAAATACATTCTATTTTTGTGAAATGTTTTTTATGTCGCCTACATGGTAAGAGAAGATCGCCGCTCATAACAACCATTCCATATTCCGCGAATTGGTTGTGTTGCCAGCTTTTTACGCTGCTTAAGCAGCATTTTTAAGGGCCTCCGATAACCTCACTCACTCAGCGAAACACAGTAGAAGCACTGTTTCAAGTACAACTGCCATTTCACGCTGAGTATTCTGTGAGCCCGTGGTATCACTCCGAACGAGCCGGCCCAATTTGTGCTTCAGCATATGCTTCAAATTAATAATATTTATGAAGGAACGGTTGAAAGACAATTTAAAAAGTTGTGAAGGCGATTGCTCTCCATAAAACCAATTTCTCTCGTTGCAGTGAACGCCGAGCTAAGAGGAAGATGTCCAGCTCAAGACAGCCCGTGTCCGGCTAGAGCAACACCCTGCAGCAGTGACGACGAATGCGGTGAACAAATATGTTGTAGTACAACATGCGGACAATCTTGTGTAGACCCTCTTTATACTGGTTAGTATTTGTATGTACATAGATGTGATAGCTGTTGTATATATATGCCTCCGACAGGTATTCATGGAGGTCCAAGGGAGAGACTTTAGTCAAGCAGTGGACGTCTTACGGTTGAAATGATGACCCGGTGACCTTCGTGGCAGCTAAAGCTGTAGATTTTTCCACCAATTATATAATATTTGTGTTACAGACCATAAAAACAAATCGCATAAGTATCAAAGTATTGTTTAATCTTCCAATACCGGTTATGGTATATCGTCGTTTAAGCGAATCATTCCGATGTTTTATTATTCAGCTATTCGATGCGAACATAGGTGGCTACAAACGGTTTTACTGTTTTTTAGTTATAAACATTGTAACTATTGACCGTTTTTTGCATATAGATTATTATATTGTATTAAATATTAATAAAATATATTCTATGTTAAATCAATTTACTCTGTGTGTAATAGACGGTGATTTTTTTTATTCTATAGCAGGTGGGTCTCCTATATGGTAAGAACACCGCCGCTGATGAACAACCCCGCTACAGTCCGCGCATTGGTTGTGTTGCCGGCGTTTCACGCGGCTTAAGCCGCATTTTTAAGGGCCTCCGATGTCCTCACTCACTCTGCGAAACGCTGAGTATTCTGTGAGCCCATGGTATCATTTCGGACGAGCCAGCCCAATAAGTGCGTCAGCTTATGCTTCAGCATGACTTTCCACGGCTGAATAGTCAACTGGTTTAAATTCTTTATCGGACGTATCATTAATAAATTTTATCACACGTTAAATTTACCTATGTATGTTTGTATGAAGGTCAAAATTCCAATTGTGGTTAGACGTTCTCAGTTACAATTGAATTTTACGATTGTATTAATGGAATTAAAATATTTACGGCACATAAATAAAACAATGAAATTAATTAATTATTTTCGCTTCATAGATCATTGCACTTGTTTGAATGTTGCTTACGTAACTTGCCCGGTTTGAAATAATACTCCTTACCAATGCTGTTTATTTACAAACATTGTTTACATAACAGACTTGATTTTGGCATACAGACCATATTATCATTAGTTATTTCGCAAGTCCTAAATATTTGTAATCAAATTAATTCTGAAACAAAAAATATTAAATCGCGTAAGCATCACTTACATCAGTGTTCCGCAAGACTTTTGTGTTCAAGGTACATCTCGGAATATTTTTTTTAAAGTCCACCACACACAAAAAAAGTCTTATGTATAATTTTTCAGAACACTAACTTACATGACCTCTAGATAAATATAAAGAAACAGTAAGGGTATTGCAATATTAACAAGATGATTAGACTTATTCAGACCAAGATTCTAATTAAATAAGTAAATTCATACTAATAATTTTTAACACCAATAAAAAAATAAGGAAGGGTAGGTTACCCTAAATAATGTAACCAGAAATATATTACGCCAGCACCATGCTGCGTTAAATTAATAACATCTGTTGTAGTTAATATCTTTAATAGCAAATGTAATAAATTCGAAGAGATATAGAAATTATATTTACAAAGGATAAATTAGTGTTTGGGCAACCGTAAATTATGTTCAATGAATATTAATAGGCTCTCTACACAAGCATGCATTACTTATTGTGTGTGTTTAACTATCTAACTTATAATAGCGCATTATGTTTTATATTAAAAATTTCCAAAAATTTTGTATTTTCTTGGTTTCATATATAAATTTGTAGATTTTATAGCATAATTTAATCAATTCACGCAATGTGCACAAATAATCTTAAAGTAGTAATATGATTAATGTAATGTGATTAATTCTAATTTGTTCGAAATTCGCAATAAAACTCAAGTAATATGTTTATTGTGAAGAAAAAATGTTAGGCTCTAAAAAGCAAGAACCAAGAGCTGTAAAATCCTTAAAAAATAATAACATTGTTTATGGTTCGGCGTTCTATTGCATAAGTGTATATAGTAGATTTAAATGAAACGAGATTTAAATTGTTTCTTATGATTTGATTATAACATGATGTTAGGATTAACACATTGATTTGTGTCTTTAAATGCCATTTCTTTGTTTGTAGAAAAACACAATTGTGTTTTGATTTGTGTCAATCCAATACTAAATGGAACTTATAACAATTACAGGTTGTGAAAACATTAAGATGTCATCAGAACGAATTTCCCGCGCTCTTGCGGCTGAAAACAGCCGAAGTGGAAGAAGAATTAAATCCTTAAGGGCACCTCGATGCAGAGCTGCTGATGGCGAATTCGAAGAGATACAGTGTGATAATGAAATCGTTAGCTCTTGCTGGTGTGTCGATCCTACTGGTTTCGAGGTGAGTCATTAATTTATGATTGTCTATTATATTTATAATTTGTGTATACTATGATACATCGTGAGATTATCACGGCTAAAAATACATAAATTTAAATAACAACCTACACAATCTGATGCCATTTTTAAATAATAAATCACGTGTCATTATTCAGTTGAGTTATTTAGATGTAAAGTGTTATCTCTCGCATTTTTATATTTTATATTTTAAAAAAATATAAATAATATTATATTACTATAATTACTATAATTGTCATTATTTTTATTCAATTTATATAATTGACGTAAAATTATGTTCGGAATTAAACAATTATTTTAATGAAAGTATCTTTACTAGAACAATTTTACTTGAACGTGTTTTAGGAATAACATAAGTGTAACGAGTATTTCTTATTTAAAATATGTAAATATATAAATATTTAAAATATTTTTTACTCTTTATAAATAGATGCCCGGAACTCGTGCGCCGGCAGCTGCCCTGGTGAACTGCACCCGCAGTGCATCATGTGCTGCCCATACATGCCGTATGCTTTGCCCACTTGGCTTCGAGCTGGATGCACGAGGCTGCCCACTTTGCAAATGCCGGGATCCCTGCTCGATGGTTACATGTCCAGGGTCTCTCTTATGTCAGCTAGAGGAGACTCCTTGCCTACGCCCGCCCTGTCCTCCCGTGCCTACCTGTAAGTGCTGAAACAAAAAAGCCTTGTTTAACGAACACAATTTGAGGTCAAAAAGATATTGAAATGATTAAAAATTTCAGGTAAACGAGGCCGAAGTCTCCAAAACATATGTCCAGTAGGAGAACCGTTATTAATATCAGAGACGAGTAGGCCTTTCCTTTGCGGAACGGATCCAGGAAAACCGAACTGTCCCCCGCTCTACCGATGTTTAGTTGAGTCAGGTATCAAGCGTCCATTGTTTCAGTTTTCCGCTCACCCAATACGTAGACAATGGCACATTAATGCAAATAGTACATTTGATTGCTAAGGATTATTTACGCGTGCCAATGTAATGTCGCTGTTTTGATAATGCCAACATGCTACGTCTTTGTATATTGGAGCGTGATGAAAAGTGTACCATAACCTGCTCAGGTGTATGAAAAATATTATTATATATTTCATGTACAGAATTGAGCTCTCTACAGGTTTTTTTTATATAATATAGTTGACAACAGAGCAGGTGTCTCCTATATAGTAAGAGAACACCGCCACCCATAAACAACCTCCGATATCCTCACTCACTCAGTGAAACACAGTACAAGTACCGTTTCACGTGGATTTTTCTGTGAGCCTGTGGTATCACTTCGGACGAGCCAGCCCAATCAGTGCGTCCGCATATGCTTCAGCATGGCTTTCTCACGGGTGATTTATTATAAGTATAGATAACACCTTAGTACATTTCAGGAAACGATTATGGCGTTTGCTGTCCCGCATCGCTAGAACTGCAAAAAGCCGGTACTTGTCCTGTTCCATCCAATTCTGAGCTCGATTGTGGAACGCCCTGCGCCCACGACCTCGAATGCCCTTCAATGCAGAAGTGCTGCGATGGAGGAGAATGCGGCAGACACTGCACGTTACCAAATAATGTCACTATGTGCACGCAACAAAAGTTATTGGCCGAGTTACTGGTCGTCAGTGAGAAGGAAGGCCGAGGGTATGTCCCGCAATGTACGGTTGACGGAAGTTTCCAATCAAGACAGTGTTCCCGGAATGGATTGGTTTGCTGGTAATTACTTTGTTCTCTTTAATTGATTTTAATCATCATTTAGGTTTCAAAACCATGAAAACAATCTAAATTTCAATATTGCATACACAGTTCACTAATATATTGTTATTTTTCTTGTGACGCACTCCCGCCATAAGAAAAACGACCTACTGTGCTAGAAATAAAAACAGTATTTACCCTAATATCAGAAAAACTACAGAATATATTTTATAACAAATTACGTACAAAACAAAACAAGAATCAAAATGTTAATTATTATAACACTTGTTAATAGTTCGTTATAGGGAGAATGCTAAAAATTCTTGCTTTTTTGAGCATAGTTACTGAAATTGAGGCTGAAATCGCCTCACTACGCCCATGGGGATCCTGGTGCACAGTTAGGGAAGCACTGATTTAATATGTATTAAAAAATATGAACTATACCATCCTGCTACAATACATCAAATATACTATATTCCATTTTTGGGACAAGAAGCTGCTTTATCAGCTTATTGATTTTACACAATTTTTACTAATATTAGCACTATTCTTAAATACAAATGATTTAAATTATTTATACATATTCATGTCCGTAGGTGTGTAGACTCAGACGGTAACAAACTTCGAGGTACAATGGGTCCTTCTGCCTCCGTCAAGTGTACTTCGACACCCCGACCAGCAAGGTCGGGAGGCCGAAGTCTTAGTAGCTGCGCTAGGTCACTATGTGCCGGTGTCTGCGAATATGGATACAAAAGTGGAGCCGATGGGTGTCCGACTTGTGAATGTGATGACCCCTGTGCTGGATTTCCCTGTGGGGACAATGAGGAGTGTGTAAGAGTCAAAGATGCAGATTGTACGGGTGATTTCTGTACTGGATATCCTGTGTGTTAGTATTATTTATATTGTGCTTTTTAATCGCTTTTTCTACTTTCATTTTTATTTATTCTAAGCGGACAACGGAGCAGGTTGGATCTCCTATATGGTAAGAGAACACCGCTGCCCATGAACAAATGCGCCACAGATCGCGCATTGGTCATGTTGCCGGCTTTTTACGCCATTTATTCATTTACTCTTCGAAACAGTACAAGTACCGTTCCACACTGAGTATCCCCGAGAGCCCGCGGTATCACTTCGAACGAGCCGGTACAATTAGTGTGTCAGCATGGCTCTTCACTTCATAATAAAAAAAAAAGATTAATTTTACCTCTATTACTACATTACTATAATTACATTATATTTACTACCTTAATTGACTATGCAAATATATTATATATATATATATATATATATTCTGTTCATAATTTAAGCATTTGTTTGTTATATTTTTTTTTAATTATGCAGGTCGACCAAGAATCTCTTATGAAAACCCTTGTGAAGTGGGCGTCCCAATCACAGGTGAAGATGGTTCCGTTGTGTCCTGTGGCTCAGACCAAGATTGTCCTGCTGATCATATCTGTTTCCTGACCAGAAGAAATGGTGGTTCTGTTTGCTGTCCAGACGTAATATCTGACAACTCCACTGAAGTTATCGAGGTGAGAACTCTTTGCTAACGTATCATATCTGATAATTTATTTCGGCTGCGACACATAAGAAAATGTCTTTGATTTTTATAAAATATATTTGGAATTAAATTAATTGAACTATTTTAAATAATATTTATAATTCCTTACTATCAAATAAAAAGAAAATTGTATATAACGTCACATTACAAAAATTTAAAATACACAAAGACATACATGCAAATTATTTTATTTTTAAGCGAATATTGACACTCTTTGCATAATACCATCGGACAATATTGTTAAATTTTTGTTTTTTATTTATTTTTTGTTTAGATTAACTTTGAAATGTGTGGAGCCGAAGCTGAAGCAATGTGCAACCTCAACTCCACCAACGCATGTTTAGATGGTAACTGTGAAGATGGAATGTTGTGCTGTTCTACTTCAAGTTGTGGACCCATCTGCATCGACTCTGATAAAATGAGACTGCAGACAGACAGACTTGATGATACGCCAACGAGTAAGTAGTATTGTTACTTAGCATCCCTACATAACGCATAAAACACCCGGGCGTCCACCTATTCCTATGCCCTCCTAGTTGTACTACTCATAGTTGAGTAAAACTACAGATGGCATAAACTAATAAATAATAGTTTATTTCCTGGTATTTTCGGAAAAACAGAATCGAGTCAAATAATTTTTTGCAGACATGAGAATATAAACATGGAATTTTTAAATTGCGTCTTTTTGCATTAATAAATTTTAATATATTCGCAACTTTTAACGAACGTCTTAAACTTTTTATTTTGAATATTCAGTGTGAAATTGTAGATGTACTTTAAATGGTGCTTCTACAGTGTTTCGGTGAGTGTGTGAGGATATCGGAGGCCCTTAAAAATACCGCTTAAGTGGCGGAAAAAGCCGTCAACACAATCTATGCGCGGACTGTGGCGCGGTTGGCCATGGCCGGTGGTGTTCCCTTACCATATAGGAGACCCACCTGATCTGTTGTCCGCTATACCATAAAAAACTTACCAATAACATTGTTTTAATGACGTTAAAAATTCTTATAGAATTAGTCTTATTTAGTAACAAATTTTCTGTATTATTTGTAGTGTGTGAATACCTGCGAGATTTTGACGAGAAAATGGAAGGAACGGTAGACGGTATGAAGCTGGCATTACCAGCGCCGAGTTGCAAAGCCGATGGGTCATTTATGGCACAGCAATGCTCTCAAGGGCACTGTTGGTGTGTAGACTCCTTCGGTACCGAAATACCTGATACATCGACAAAGAACACTTCGGCTGTTGATTGTGAGAAGTAAGTTATATATAGAGTCTCTCAACTCACGGCGAGGTCTACGGTTTTTAAGTTTGAGCTCTTGGGTCAGTTTGATTTTGTACGTATGTAGGCCTAAGTCCCGACACAAATTCTCCAAGTCCACGACGAGAAATCGCCTGCCTCGGAGTCTCCTGAACACTCTCACGTACAGCGGCGGTGTTCTTGGCCGATCTGGCGTTCTTTTGACATAAAGATGATGGTTGGTTGTTTACTGAACCAGTTGTCTCAAATTGGGCCACTGATATTTAGCGAGTAGACTTTAAAGCTATCGTGTCTGCCGTAAAGTGGTGATTGTCATAAACCCTTTTTCTTTTTAAAAGTTATTAGATAATTAAACGAAAAATTAAAATATATTTTTTAAGTATATTGTTAGAGAGAATATATAACATCTATGTACTTATAAGAAGAAGTTATCGACTGAAATTTTGGTTTTGAAGTTTTTATTTATACAGTACTGTTATATTTTCAGAATTCGCTCCAATCTCACTTGCCTGGATCTAACTTGCCGTATGGGCTGCGATTATGGTTTCGAGATTGGCTCCAATAAGTGTCCGACGTGTCGGTGCCGTGACCCCTGCGCCGGAGTCGCATGTCCTCAAGGCCGCGCATGTGCGCTTGTCGACGTTGCATGCGACGCTGATTACTGTCCACCTGTACCTGCTTGTAAGTTTTTTTTATAATAACGGTAGCAAACGAACAGGAGGCTCACGTTGCAGAGCCGCGCGTGCGTTGCCGGCCTTTAAAGAATATGTACGCTCTTCCAGTTCAAAGAAAAACATCCACCTGTAATGCTTGTGAAATTTGGACGCAAATAAAACTTAATATATAGTTAGTGTAGATCTTCTGTGGTCAAAAATTAATAAAGTATTTATATCCATGGCTGAGCCATGCTGACGCATTAATAGGGCCGAACTGACACCATTGGATCACAGAATACAAACGTGAGTGAGTCATATATCAAAGGCCCTTGAAATTATATTGCTAACACGGCCTAAAAAACAGAAACAAAGCGCAGAATGTGACGCGGTTGTCCATAGGTGGCGGTGATTTTTTAGTTTTTACCATACGAGAGACCCGTCTGCTCTATTGACCGCTATGTATTATAAAAAAATAAATGCCATGATTATAAATAAAATTGGTACTTATAGGTCTACCACGTAAAAGCGGGCAGTGTCCATACTTAGTGCCATGGACGGGAGCCTGCGAATGGGCGTGTCGGTCGGACAATGAGTGTGGTGGAGAACAGAGGTGCTGTGCTACCGGCTGTGGTACAGCTTGCACCACCGTTGTGCATCACACTGCATGTCAGCAACGGAGGTATGCATTTTTAAGAAAAATTATATATCAAACCACTTATTAAGAGTGCTTTCCACTCAACACTCAACATATTCACTCAGGCCTCGTACACACGGCATTATCCTGCACGTTTTTTTGCAATCATTTTTAACATATAAGAAATGGTTTTAGCTCGTAGTGATTTGGAACAACACAATCAATAAAATATAACTGATTTTCTCTGGAAAAAAAAAACGACATTTAATGTTATTAATTACAATGTCGTTTCCTAATCACAATTTTAAAATATTATGAAAAATTTCATTATATTCCTTTCTCATGACAGTACTCCTAGAATATCCTTTCACCATAGATTATTATATCCATATACATCTGCGTATGTCTTCATCTGTCATATACGATGATGTTAGTAATTAAAGAAAAGGTGTAAATTAAAGAATAGTATATTTTTCTTTACATGTATAAACCATAAGCCACTGAGAAATGAATACGTTAAAGTTTATTCGATTTGACTAGTACGTTGGTTATGCGTTTACGTAAGCGGTACACGTTTTTTGCAGTACAAACATCGCATGAATGGATCCATGTACGTTGTATGGCCACTGTTTATATGTTAAGACGTATACTGCAAAAAACATGCAGAATAATGCCGTGCGAACGCGGCTTAAGCCGTTGCACATGACGGACGCAATCGTTGTGATCGCGGCAAACACGTTACTACTGACAACATAACTTTCAAAGTTTTAAAAATTTTATCATAAAACTTTAAAAAATTAAAACTTTTAATCATCATGGACCGATCTAAAAGGGTGGGTCAAAGTGAACGTTGAAAATGCGCGGGAAACGATATAGGCGATTTGGCGCTGTATTTACAATTAAAATTAAGGTTTTGCTAGAATTATTATATTATTAATATATAATGTACAACGTATATAAAAATGATTAACAGGGCTCTTGCGTTACACAAGTCAGCTGAAAGTGGCAGCCCACCGGTTTGGAGCTGGGTTCCAGAGTGTACTGAAGATGGTTCATACGAAAGTGTACAATGCAAAGGCTCAGAGAAAACTTGCTGGTGTGTCGACACTATGGGCAACGAGGTGATCAATTTTTATGTGCACAGAGAATATTTAATGTCAATCAACTTACATTAATTTCTAAAAAAGTTATATAATTTATATACATTATTACAATACAATTTCTACGTATCGTATTTTATAGGTGCCCGGGACTCGTGTAACAAATTCGACCCCACCATGTGACGCCCCAATGCAATGTCCCAAACCTCACTGTGAACATGACGATGCTTGTACTCATGGAAGGGTGCTAGATGATAGAGGATGTCCCACCTGCACCTGCAGAGATCCATGTACTGAAGCTAAATGCCGAAAAGATGAGACGTGCGAGCTAATTCCAGTCGATTGCGAGGTCGGTATAATAATCTAAAAGAGAACGAACGTTGGACGTTGAGAGTTTAATTTTTAAACATTTAATTTTAATAAACAATGCAAACATATCTTGTATAGTATATATGGACATAATAAGGCCTCATTCACGTGGCATTGTCCTGCACGTTTTTTGCAGTATACATCTTAACGTATAAGCAGTTACCATACAACGTACATAGTTCCATTAACACGATTGTACGGCACAAAAACATATACCTCTAATACACATAGCCACGCTTATCAAGCAAATCAAATAAACTTTAACATATTCGGTTCGCAGCGGCATAAGGTATAGCTGTTTTTTAAACGAATGAATATTTACCATGTAAACGGTTGACTGTACGTTCAAAAACGATTTAAAAAACGTGCAGGATAATGCCGTGTACATGAGGCTTTAGGTTTAGGTTTTACTAAGTTTTGATAGCACTATTTTATTTTATTACATTTTTAATTTGTTTATTCTTCAAAAGTTTAAAAATGTCAAACTACGAGGGACGAGGCAATGCGACGTGCAAAACGTGGTTAAGACTAGATTATAGAAGCCAATTTCAATAAATAATATAATAAAAAATAAAAAAATAATTTTCCAGGGTGACACGTGCCCCCCACTGGCCAGATGTTCACCGACTCCTCAGTGTCCTGAAGGCGAACCATTATCGGCTCCGGATGGTTCAGGAATTCTTCTTTGTGGTCCTAGCGCTGCTGCCTGCCCTTCAACACATGCATGTCGCTTCGCTCCTCACGACTCTAGGCCTTCTGTGTGTTGTCCTAAACCACGTAAGTACTAAATCCCGGCGATATAAGACCTTAGTTTATTGTAAAAGAACAATACAATATTTATTAGGACTTTTTTAGACGGTAGCTTATTATTTTTATATACCTAATTAAATGTATGTTGTATAAGAAATAAGGCGCAAAGTTTTTAACAAGAGAAATTTAATTAATAATATATTTTTTTGGGAGAGCTATGATGAAGTATATGTGGACACACTAAGTGGGCCGGCTCACACTCAACGTGAAACGGTCTTGTACTGTGTTTGGCGGAGTGAGTAAGGATATCGAAGGCCCTTAAAAATGAAGCTTAAGTGGCGTAAAAAGCCGGCAACACAACGAATGCGTGGACTTTGGCGCAGTTGGTGATGGGCAGCGGTGTTCTCTTACCGTATAGGAGACCCACCTGCTCCGTTGTCCACTATACTATTAAAAAACAATATTTCTTATCCAGGAACCGTATGTTTCGAGAATAAAGACGAAGGAGGATGTCCAGACGGTAAAGGATTGAACGCCACACGATGGTACTTCCATCACGAGAAAAATCGTTGTGAAAGATTCCAATACAATGGCTGTTCCGGCACACACAATAACTTCAGAACTAAGGAAGAATGTAACGCGGTCTGTCCTGGTGAGTTTGTAGTTTAGTTATATATACTTTTAATAATAAAATACATTTAAATTTTCACCCGTGGGAGAGCCATTTTCAGCATATGCTGACGCACTTATTGGGCCGGCTCGTCCGAAGTGATACCACGGGATCACAGAATACTCAGCGTGAAACGGTACTTGTACTGTTTCGCTGAGTGAGTGAGGAAATCGGAGGCCCTTAAAAGTGCCGCTTTATTGGCGTAAAAAGCCGACAACACAACCAATGCGCGGATTGTGGCGCGGTTGTCCATGGGCGGCGGTGTTCTCTTACCATATAGGAGACCCACCT
>DWCF01006697.1:0-11921 GCA_018230265.1 Delias oraia | reverse complement strand
GATATTAATAAAAATATAAATTTCCTTTTTCAGTTGATAGATCGTTTTCGTTCAGATTTAAATTTAACTCCACCCCACGATAGTCCAAGCCGAGGTTCGAGTCTCGCAGGAGGCCCCCTTGTGCTAATCGTGTAAACTCTAGGGCGAGCTTACGCTCGCCCCCAAAAGCCCGCTATAAAGCTGTCAGAACCGTATGGTCAAACAGCAAGATAGTCATTAAAAAAAAAACTATATATGATTTCGAAGAAATACAAGTAAAACGTTATAATATTTTACTAACTGCGATTTACCGAGTCTTTGAAATTACAGTTACAGAGAATAAATATATTTTCATCCGTGGGACAGCATATGCGGACGCACTAAATGTGTCGGCTCGTCCGAAGTGATACTACAAGCTCACAGAATGCTCAACGTGAAACGGTAATTGTGTACTGGGTTACGCGGAGTGAGTGAGGATATCAGAGGCTTAAAATGGCGCTTAAATTGTGTAAAATGCCGGCAACACAAACGCGCGGACTGTGGCGCGTTTCCCCAGGAGATTCCGTTTTCCGCTATACTATATAAATAAATAATATTCTTATCAACGTCTCGGAGAGAAATAACATTGTGGAGTTTCAGAGCCTAAATAAATTGGAGATACTGCGTATTTAGATTTTCAATGGAAGGTAATAAGTTTTTTCGAATTAATGAGGATTTCTACTAAATGAGGTTCGAGTTAACGAGATACTGTATGTATACAAAATTCAAAACCTTTAACCAAGTTTTATAGATATAAAAAAAATCTCGCGACACCATTGTCAGTTTTACAAGATTCTAAAGAAAATAAAATATGGCAAAAAAGTGGACCATTAATAACAGAAGAAAAAAAATACGAAAATGGTTTAACTGTAAAAAAAATGGTGTAACCTATATATTACAAGATTTCCCTTTTAAATATTGTAAATTTATTAATTAATTCTGTGTGATTTACCTTTAGTTTTATAGCCAAATCACGTGATCAATTTAATGAGATTTGACAGACAATGATACAATATTACAAAGAATTCTGGTCCATTATTTTTTTTAATATTTTTTAGAGAATTATAAAATATGGAAATATTAACACTAGTCCTCACACAGTGAAAAACTGAGAACAGTAAATTTGTGAGGGTTTACCCATAAAAGGAACTGAACCTTTATAAAAAAAAATTATAATATAACTGACAATATGGTAAGAGAACACCGCCACCCATAGATAACCACACCATAGACAAAGTCTGGTTTACCGCCATCTGATTTGTCTCATGTGTTTGACAGGTCTGAAATGCCTTTGAAAACTGTTCAAAATCACAAACAAGATTGTATGTTTGATCGCCAACTCAGACTTAATACATATACTGAAATATTATAGTGATATGTTTAACATTAAGCCCCTACAATTGTTGTGGCTGTATAGAATATGTATTTTCTTATCTTAATTTCATCAAAGTTAAATTAAATGACTATATTTGGTTTTATATTAGCATGGTGCTTGAATTCAATTTCAAATATATTTAATTTGAAAAATATACATTCTAATGAAAATTTATTGATTCTAATGAATTTATAATAAGGCTCGCAAATTTTTCATTATATACATATAATGGTATTCTGTAATTGGTGATATATAATTTGAATTGTTAACTAAATTGTTACCCCTACTAAACTACATAAATAAATGAACATATAAAGAAAATGCTTTGGCATGTAAAGAAGATAATCCACATCTAAAGAATCTTTAAGAATGACAAAAATCAAAATCATCAATATCACCATCCAGCAAAGACAAACTAAAGAAAAACATGCACTCAATAGAGGTTTTCTATATATATAGATTTAAGATGTATAATAAATGAGTAATTATTAAATTATTATTACAATATAGATTAAGTAATAATTGTTTATTTATAAATTAATTATATTGTTGTGATCTTAATTGGTAATTCCATTATAATGTATAATACTTAGCAGATTTAACCACAGATAAGTGAATAAAATAATGGTTTTGATTGTATAAGACACAGTAAGAGGAGAATACCGTAATCTAGGACATAAAAAACCAGTAGAAACTGTATACATAACCAGTAACCTATTTAATAACCAGTTACCTTGCATTTGAACATTTTTATTATTTAACAGTTTCTGGTGTTTTTCCGTTTCAGCATGCCTTCGCAGAGCAACTTTGCCGTATGCTATATTAATCACTTTATTGCAGATCATACACCTGGCCTCGTATGGATTTGGACATCCCTCAATCCATCCATGAAGTATGGAATCGCGTTCCCACTCCTCCTTGTATTTTTGTAGACATTTTCTGTATTTTTTTTGATGAGACATGAGTGAATAAAGGAATTTTAATTATTGATACTGTAATTAATAATTATCTACTGTTTCGGCAGCGATACTGCAGTAGAAAACAAAATGTCATTCCTCTATGACAGGAGACAATCTGACAGTGACAGTGAATACTATTAATACTTTCTATAAGTAGCAGTCAAAGACTTAAATTTTCTCTTCATAAAATTTTAAATCGAAGAAATATATTAGTAAAAAAATATTATTTTAAGTTAAAAAAAATTCTTAAAATACATAATAAACATATAAAAATTCTTAAGACATAAATTGCGTTTAATTGCGAAGGAAATGTATTCCTTAACAATTACTTTGATTCACTATACAAATGAGTATTTCAAAGCCAATATTTATTATAACCAAAATACTTAATGTAAATAAATTAATTATTAATGCATGTTGTATTTTGTAGGATTCTTTATTTATATAATGGAAAAGTATCAAATATTTGATGATACATATCTTAAATTGAATAAATACAAAAGCATTTCCATAATCTACAAATTAAACTGATACAATCGTTATTATATCCCAATTCATCATTATCATAATCATTTCAGCCGTAAGACGTACACTGCTGGACATAAGCCTCCCCCTTGGACTTCCACGAATACCTGTCGGAGGCGACCTGCATCCAGCGTGTTCCGCGACCTTTATAAGGTCGTTGTCCACCTTGTGGGTGGACGTCCCACGCTGAGTTTGCCGGTCCGTGGTCTCCACTCTAACACTTTTCGGCCCCATCGGTCATCCGCTCTACGTGTGATGTGGCCTGCCCATTGCCACTTCAGCTTGCTAATTCGATAACTTTAGTTCGTCTACGGATTTCCTCATTTCAGATTAGATCACGTAGCGAAACTCCGAACGTAGCCCTTTCCATACCTCGCTGACCGACTCTTAGCTTCGAGATGAGGCCGATGGTGAGAGACCACGTCTCCGCACCGTAAGTCATCGCTGCTAACACACACTGGTTAAAGACCTTCGTCTTAAGGCATTGAGGTATGTCGGACGAAAAGACGTTGCGTATTTTCCCGTAAGCTGCCCAACCGAGTTGGATTTGGCAGTTGACCTCTTTCTCGATGTTGGACCTACCTAATTCGACTACTTGCCCTAGGTAGATATATGAGTCTACAACTTCGAGTACCAAGCTTCCAACAGAGATTGGGGTGGGCACAACATTGGCATTCGACATAGCTTTCGTCTTGCCCATGTTCATTTTCAAGACCACCCTTTGTTAAACTCGGTTGAGGTCTTCGAGCATCACGCTGAGTTCCTCCATCGACGAGTGTTGTATTCGCCATTGATGTTGATGCCAAGTCTTTGGCTTTCCAGGAGCTTGAAAGCGTCCTCGGAGATATAATGTCTCCCTTTCTTGACATGGTGGCGTTGTTATACAAACACTTCAACACTGCGATGTTCCGAAAGTCAATGCAGCATCGCTGGAGAGACTCAAGCACCGGCTATTTTTCCACCGATTAGTTAGATGAGATAACAACATTAAATTTTCAAACAAAAACAAAATATTCTTATGAATCAAAATATTAATCAATAATTAACATTAGAATCCTGATAAAACTAACACAGTATACCGTATCATATCTAACTTGAGTATTGAGCATATTTGTGCTGGCACAGTTAGCTTACCACATTGAGAAATCGTGTCATTTACTTAATGTGCTGGCACACAATCGCGAGGTACTAAGAATATATTATATTGAACGGATATAGTAAAAGATAATCCTTACCATCAGTTTTTGCTTCCATTACTTTTCCGAAATCAATATTCGGATGTACAAACTTTACATGACGTCTTAGGCTAAAAGTTGATTTATTAGACATTGCAATTTGTCGAGAGCAATGATTACAAGTTGCCCTTTTAGGTCCAGACATATGGAAATGGGTCCAAATTGGGCTATACTTGATTTTAGATGTCATTATTAGATAATATTAACGTTAATAAATAAAACGTTTCATTTAGAATGAGGCTTAAAAGAGAAATTTACTGTGTTGTGTACACACAACTCACAGCGATGTGTCATTGTGTCAGTGAGTTGCATTACCACAGATAATTGAGCAATGTAACTAACCTGTGAAAATTATAAATTAATGTTATTTTTATATAAGTTTTGGCGGGATCGTAGCAACGACTGCGTCATGTTTTATATTATTTTATAAAAACAGTAAATTTATGAGATTGTATGTGTAAAATTTTCCGCGACGAAAAATAAGAATGTATATGTCTAGTATCCTTAAATAAATATATATCTATTATAAGAGAAAGTTAACAGTAACCATTTGTGATAAACCAAACAGATCGTCGTCAAACATTAAAAATAATCGTAATCGCCAGTTTAATCGAGCCGTGGATGCGTTGCCAGCCTTTTAAAATCTTGTGTCTGAGACAAGGCAACTCGCTATAAGACCTATTGCTATCTGTGCATGACGTATGTTAGCACAGCGTTCAAGCACAACGCCCCTACACACATCAAACGTCTACAAACGATTCAAATGAGAATTCTGCGATATGTATGCTGTGTAGACCTTTGGTCTAGAGCTCCTTACAATTATAGCCCAATGCTTGAGGCTAGCGACTTAGCGCTTCGTAGAAAACGCCATGACATCCCAACTCTTTTACGTCCACTTTAGGAATGGTTGCCACAGGACAATTCAGGCCACAATAAAAGATGATTTCACTTGTTATGTTATATCGGCAATTACTACAATAAATACCACGTTCATAAGCCTGTCCGTTGGCGTCTATCTTGAACAAACGTATCTAAGTAACCGTTTTAACTAAGCCGGGAAATAGTGTCGGGAACCGGCGCAAGGTACCGAACCCTCCTTCTTTTATTACCGTGTCCCTACAGTGGGTAAATGAACAATTACCAACATTTCCCGACGACACGAAAGCGCCGCAGACTACAACAAGCAATAATGAACCACACACATCGCGATAATCTTCGCAATTTGTTTCGTGTAAAGATTTGCAGCCACATGTCGGCGAATACTTAGTTATACATATTGGGATACCAAGCATCAAAGATTAGAATGATCCTATATCTATCACTAAACTTATAACCGCGAGGAAAAAGTAAAATCAAATAGCAAGATTCTGTGATCGCAGCAAAAACCGCTTCATATCGGCCAGACACTAATTTAAGCCGAGGTTCGTGTTCAGATTTGCGTTAGTCGACGTAAAAATTTTATTTTGAGCGAGCCCCCGTTACCCTGCCATTCTGGCCAACAGCGAGAAAAATATCCGATAAAAAAGCGATAGGCTCATCTAAGATAAGCATCCTTGTGGACCGTTCATCCGCAGCATTTTTGTCCGTCTTAAAAAAATAAGTACGATTTCTAATTATAATATATTAAATAATTTCGGTTAAATGTAGTATATAAAAACATTTTCAGTTACATTTACTGAACAAGATTTCTATTATACAATTCCCATAATAAATGATTGTAAATTGTCACATGCTACACATTTACTTTGAAAGAAAATTGTTTATTTCAAGAGTGATATGGTTACATTAAGTATCTAGTGAATTAACTGGCATCAAAATGATTTGTAAAGAGACATGCATTATAATTTAATTATATTATATTTTTACTAAATTAGAGATTTTTACCAAATTAGAGATAAACAAATATAAGCAAAATGGTATGGTTGCTTTGCATGGCATCTTATTATTTATTAGTAGATTGGAAGTATCTGTAACATCGTTTCAGCCGTAAGATGTCCACTGCTGGACATAGGCCTCTCCTGTGGACCTCCAGGTATACCTGTCGGAGGTACCCTGCATCCAGCAATATAATATATATCCATCATAGACAAAAAAATTATCAGCTTAACAGGATATTAACAAAACATTGTACATAAAATATTTAATCTTTAAAATATAAAACAGAAATTTTAATATTGATTTCATATAAATTAAAAAATTTTTTTTACTTGTTTTGTTAGATGCTGGATGCATGTCGCAGGTCGTAGGCAGGTATACTCCAGCAGTGGATGTCCTCTTGCTCAAATGATGATAATTGTTTTGTTGTTAATATATTATTATATTGTTATTCCTTTTTATGATTGATCACTTAGGTATATATGCTCTTTCAATTTTTACAGCATCTACAGGGTAATCATTCTTATCACATTCTACTAAACCAATCCTTTTAACAATGGACATTCCACTTTGTACTCGCCCAAATATTGTATGTTTGCCATCTAGCCACTGTGTTGGTGCTAAAGTTATAAAAAACTGAGAGCCATTGCTATTTGGACCTGCATTTGCCATAGATAGAATTCCAGCACCAGTGTGTTTCAAATCAGGGGTAATTTCATCATTGAATTGTGGTCCATATATTGACTGCCCTCCTTTGCCAGTGCCAGATGGATCACCTCCTTGTATCATAAAGTCTCTAATAATTCTATGGAACTTTGTATTATTGTAATAACCTCTTCTTATTAACTCCATAAAATTTCTACATGTCAATGGACTGTGTTTCCAATACATTTCAACAATTATAGTCCCCATTCTGAATATAAAACACGTATTGATATAATTTAATTAGTAAACAAAAATTATCTCCTAAAAAATATTATTATTACTTACGTTGTTTCTATAATTGCGACTGGAGGCTGCCAGGATTTGTCAGGGATACCGGCATTTGTGTAAGCAAGCATTCTGAAGTATAATTGATCGTAACTATAAAAATATTGGGTTTCTTTTAGACCACATTGACGAAGGTGGATTCTTCCGTAATATTTAATAGTCTAGTCTTCACTGTCAGTAAGATAAGTCTCTTCAAATTTAAATAGATGCATATAAAACAGCCTAGAAGTTACAACATGTGTTGATGCAGTAAAAGTCTTTTAAATTGTTTGAGGCTTGGTTACAAGGCTTTTAGTCATAAAACATTGTCTCATCGTTAGTGTTGCCAACCCCAGCAGGGAACAAAACTGCACATATAACAGAAAATAACTGTAGAATACTGCTTTAAACAAATCAGATAGGCGTATTAAGTCTTATAGACACATTATAGCTCTCTATTGTAGGTCTTACAGAAACATAAAATTATTAAATTTAAGTAAATAGTAAAAGCTAATCACGGCACTGCCTTTCTATAACAATGATAATATAGCTAGCTACTATATGATTTTAAATTTTTAAATATTTGTTTTCCATGTGATCGTTATTATTAAAATCGTACACATATTTTCTTTAAATGTTTTAAATGCTCACTTGTTACATTGTATTCGAAACAATATTTAATTTCTGACTTTGTTTGCAAAATACCTTTTATTGTAGTAGTAAATATCTTATTTTTTAGGTTCGTTTTCTTAATAATATTGATAGTAGGTTTTTATTCAAGAACAAAAAAGTTATTAAAGAGTTTTAATTAAACACTTATTTATTTATAATTTTTCTTAGAGTAACATTTGTTTTCCGTCAAGTCTGCTTCATCAATAACTGTTAAAGGAATAATAATAATATAATGGGTAAAACGATTACGATAGGCTGGCAATACTAACCAACCAGTCGCGAGCAGAGTTGCCAGTACTATACAAGATTATGGTAAAACTGCAAGAACATTGTGGATAACACTGTATATAAAATATTACGAATCATATTAACATATAAATATTTTATAAAAGTTTTTTATCTAAAGATTTTTTCCGATATGTACTGCGAGCAGTACACATTTCCACTTCGTTCTCTTATAATGTTTAACTTAATTCACTAAATATATAATGGAAGATCTTAATCGAAATTATCATCCCATTTGTGACAAATAAGTACAATTAATATACATAAAGATGTTATGGGCAGTGGGAAAAATCCGAATAAACGGCTATTTTCATTATTTTCACTTTATACGTCAATAGTGATTTTTTTAGTCCCGCCACACGATGGAAAGACGATCTAACGAAGGTCGCGGGCAACCGCTGGATTCAGATCGCTGAAGATCGCAGCGGGTGGGCGTCTTTGGGGGAGGCCTATGTTCAGCAGTGGACTTAGATGGGCTGATGAAGAAGAAGTGATTTTTTTAACTAAATTTATTTTTAATTTTCAGTCACTGTCGCTAGTAGCTATTGTAACGATCAGTCAAAATATTGTTAATATTGCAAAATTCTATTTCTTGTATATTCGTTCTTCATTCCCTGCAGGCCTTTGACATTATGCCGTTTAAACCGCGTAAAAAGCTTTAACACAACTAAATCACGGACATTGTCCATTGGCAGCGTTCTCTTACCATAATATAGGAGATTCACCTTTTCAGTTAGCCACCATACCAAAAAAAAAACCCCTCCCCGCCCCTTCACTTCTGGAAAATCACGAGCGCCTGCGTGAAGTACTTACCGTCTTCAATTCCCTCCATTACATTTATCATATTGACATTTGGATGTACGCTCTTCAAATGGCGTCCCAGACTGCCGATGGATGATTTTGATGTTGCAATTTCACGCGAACAATAATTACATTTTGCTCTTTTATCACCAGTTGCCACGAAATGTGTCCACAGCGGACTATATTTACGTCTTGTTGACATTATTAGTTCAAGTAATATGTAAGCGTATCCCTTTGTTCGGTACACGGCACTACTGTGATATTAGTTATGTTACCTCTCTCTAGCGTATAGCTGCGTCTCTTTTGTACACACATTCAAGTAATACCAGGGATAGCGAACTTACCTCACGGGATATTTTTTGGTATTTATTTTATATTGCGGACAACGGGGACCGTTACAATTGCGTAATCAAAATTTTTGGCATTATTAAAGTGCTTTATTAATTGAACGCTACAAGTGATACAAAATTACAGAGCTAAGCTTAAATGAATTAATCGTTAACTGAGTAGTCCACTTATTTTTTTTTTATAGTATAGTGGTGGAGCAGGTGGGTCTCCTATATGGTAAAATAACACCGTCACCCATGGACAACCGCGCCAAAGTCCACACATTAGTTATATTGCCGGGTTTTTACGCCACTTAAGGGCTTCCGATATTCACTCACTCAGCGAAACACAATACAAGTACCGTTTCACACTGATTATTCTGAGAGCCCGTGGTATCGCTTTGGACGAGCCAGCGTAATTAGCGTGAAACGGTACTTGTACTTTGTTTCGCAGAGTGATAGAGGATATCGGAGGCCCTTAAAAGTGCCGCTTAAACAGCCTGCAGTACAATCGCGCGGTCTGTACCACGATTGTTCATGGGTGGTTATGTTCTCTTACCATATAGGAGACCCACCTGCTTCGTTGTCTTCTACACAATAAAAAAATCAAGTGTATTATTTAATTAAAATCTAATATTTTTCATCAATATACATTGCATGTATTTATTATGAATAAGAAAAGGTACCTATATTTTATTCATTAAATTCATCTTTTTATTAATTTTTTTTTTTTATTAAAAGGTGGGTCTCCTATATGATAAGAGAACACCACCGCCCATAACAAACCGCGCCACAGTACGCGAATTAGTTAAGTTGCCGGCCTATTACGCCGCTTTTTTAAAATGTCTCCGATATCCTCACTCACTCTGCGAAACGCAGTACAAGTACCGTTTCACGCCGTGTATGCTATGAACCCGTGGTGTCACTTCAGATGAGCCGGCCCAATTGGTGCATCAGCATGTCTCGCCCATGGGTGAGTGAGCTCTACCTCATCAACCTTCCTTCTCAAAATTCTAAAGTAATCCATATTTACATGTAGTTTTCAGGATATTGCAACTTTCAGGAATGTAATTGTGAAACGGTTAATGCTTAAAACTCGATTTTAAACATAACCTCAAAAATAATTTCAATAAGGAAATATAGACGCTCGTTGCCATGACAACGAAACTCAGGAAAATAAAACAAAGCTATTATAAATATTTTATTTGAAATAAACCATCATTTACAATATATTATATTTACACAAACTTATACAATCAATTAACAAATCAAAATCTCATTAAATTTCTTTGTTTTGAACCTATTATCACATAGATAGACATGCTTATAATTTTAATGCATGTAAATTTTAACGTGCTTATCTATCCAAACCAAATGATGGCTTTGTTTGTACTATATTGTAAGGTTAACGTGAATTTTTTTATAGTATATCGGACAACGGAGCAGGTGGGTCGCCTATATGACAAGACAACACCGCCGCCCATGAACAACCGCGCATTGGTTGCGTTGCCGGCTTTTGCATTGGCTTTTACTTTGCAGAAAAATGGTCGACCGGTTCATTTAGCACATTTTTTGAAAATAATTAATTCAACATACGACAGATCGTTTTGATAATGGGAATTTGCTGTTAAATTGAAAGCACGTAGCGGGTCTCTAATATCTTACTATAAGCCAAAGCTTATTTTGATAGATATATGTTTGTTACTCTGTCACACGAGCGCTCAAAACGGATTTTAATGACACAGCAATAGCAGATCATACATCAGAATAACAAGCAAACCACAATTTATATGATATTGTGTTAATTTCACCCGTGGGAGAGCCATTTCGAAGCATACGCTAACGCACTAAGTGAACCGGATCGTCTGAAGTAATACGGGCTCACAGAATACTCAGCGTTATTTGACGTTAATGTTACGTTCGCTGTGTGAAAGAGGATATCGTAAGACTTTAAAAATGCCGCTTAAAAGGAGCAAAAACCCGGCAACACAACTGAAGCGCGATCTGTGGCTCAGTTGGTTATGTGCGGTGTTCTCTCTCCATGTATAAAATCAATTTGGACCCTGGCAGTCCGATGAATTGGGTACAAGTAGTTAGTGTATAGTGTATACCTCGGTATGTAGGGAAATATAGTCTTATTTTTTGATTTTCATCAAAACTTAAACAAATAAAAACTGTCATGCTCAATCAGTACGAGAGCCGTCTTGACCAGTGGGCATTTTTGGGCACTTTGCCCATGGCCCTGCAATCGATATCACATTGATCTTGTTTATCTATTCTAACAAAATAGTGTTTTGTCAAAGTCATAGGAGCCTCATTATCCTAATATGCTCAGAGCCTTCAATGGGTTAAAGACAGCTCTGAAAAGTGCTAAATATTATTTTTTCATATTATTTTATTTTTTATATTATTATTATTTCTTTAAATATTAGTGAATAGAGTAATTAATACATTGAAGATACCTGTGACAATGTCTGGTAATATTTTGTCCCTGTCTAGCCAACATGAATTTGTTATTACAGAAACGAGACAAAACAGTACTTGAAACAATATATGATTATTTCGGAAAAGATTTACAACATTGAATATACCTGTAACAATGTCTGGTAACATTTTGTCCCTGTCTAGCCAACATGAATATGTTTTACAGAAACGAGACAAAACAGTGCTTGAAACATATGATTATTTCGGAAAAGATTTACAACATTGAATATACCTGTAACAATGTCTGGTAATATTTTGTCTCTGTCTAGCCAACATGAATATGTTTTACAGAAACGAGACAAAACAGTGCTTGAAACATATGATTATTTCGGAAAAGATTTACAACATTGAATATACCTGTAACAATGTCTGGTAATATTTTGTCCCTGTCTAGCCA
>DWCF01006696.1:0-11923 GCA_018230265.1 Delias oraia | reverse complement strand
ACGTAAGCAAATCGGATTCCATGCAAAGTGAAACGGAACAGAATAACTTTACAAAATCTGAATATGTAGTGTATTAAAGTAAAAATCTGATTTCAAAACTACTTAACCCCAGCCTCTTTACCTTGTATTCCGAACACCTTTAGTTGTGGATCTACCACTGCCATAGGATCTTTACCCGCTCCCATCTTGCAGGTGCCTATCTGATGATTCTCAGGCTGCGTATACCGCTGTGCTACGCATTTAAAAAAATCGTCTGTTGGTTTTTGACTATTACCACATTCAGATGCGTATCGCTTAGTTGGTGATATTCCGTACTTACAACGTAAAATCTGAAAACTTTAATTATTGAATTTATCGCGGAATAAGCGAAACAACATCGCCTTTCTTAATGTGATACGGTTACATAAAATATTAGATCTTATATCCAACAAAAGAAACGCCTATAAAAATCGATAAGGCTAATAATAAAGATTGCTATTTAATTGTAAGAGGGTTATTCTTCTAATATAATTAATGCCTTAGTATTGGCCAATTTGTAAATAATCTTGGATGCTTCCACGAGGACATTAAGTTCTTGCTCATCGTCAAAGTAATTCGGCTGCAAAAGCGGTGGATCGAATGGATTACTGGATTTGAGGGTTAAGAAACCACGACTCCGTGGCTGAATAGCGATGGGAGATATTCTGAAATTAAACTCATAATTATAAACAGTTACGATTTAAGCTGTATGAAAACGTGCCTTTTATAAAAATAATTCTAACAAGTAGACATGTCATTGTATTAAAACAATTATAAATATAGAACATAGCGTTGCCCAAATTCAAGACAGTCTTGGTCTTAAACTAATACACCTGGTCTTGCTCTTAGTCTTGGTATTGCGCTCCCAGCCTTGGTCTTGCTCTTGCAGCAAGAGTCTTGCAATTACCCATTAGACTATTGCTACTAATCAAAGTTATTGCAGATCTTATAAAAACCAATCAGAATAGGAAAATTTTAAGCTTAGCCATAGTAACGACCAACCAGATTTATAACTGTCTAAAGATTTAATGAGAGATTCTAAAAATCACTGCCAAAAAAAACAAAAACAAAATAGCTTCCAGACGCAAGAGCAACACTACACAAATGCAAGACCAAGGCTAAATTTGGGCTACACTAATAGTACAATAATTGTAATAATTTTAACTTAAAAGTCTTAATGTCCAGTATTTTGCATAAAATTATAAATAATAACAAATGTTTGTAATGCCTAAAGCTATATTAGCAATGTTGCTTCTACTTAAGTTTGCTAAACAGTACATAGTAGTCCTTACTGAACACGCCGTCTCCTCTTAATTCTACTATTGTTAACGCCATCTCCGCAGTCAGCAACATACCCGTAGAAGAAGAATTGAACATCGGGTTGACTTCTATCTGTTGTCAGAGTCGAATGTATCATTCCAGTGACCTTTAATCAAAATTACGAAGATTTGTGTAGATATATATTCTTTTTTTTATAATAACGGTCGCAAACGGTTCTCCGTCCATGGGCACCCCAACATTCCTTGTGAAGCCGCGGGTGCGTTGCCGGCCTTTACGTTTCTTATTAAGTATAAATTGATACTAATTAAGAAAACTGAACAACTGTAGGTAATGGCAACTTAGTAATCCTTTTGTTCCGTTATTTTAGTCCCATGTTTATTAAGATGTATTTTTTAATTTTTATTCTCTATTATATATTCATAAAGATATATTATATAAGATATTTTATAGGATGGATGTGATACCTGTGAAAGACCACTTCCTGATAAGGGGCCTTTTCTATGTTTTAAATACTCCATAGCTGTAGCCCAAGATAGCTGAGGGTTATCGGCTTCCTTAGTCAACGTAAAATCTAAAGATGAACCAATATGATTCTGCAAGTTTTGTCCGACTCCTGGTAAATCCTTTACCACGGGGATATTGAACTTTTTAAGGGTGTCCATTGGCCCAATCCCAGAAAGAAGAAGTATTTGAGGAGAATTTATGGTGCCCCCAGACAATATTACCTGAAAAAATACGTTCATAGGATAATAGAAATGAATTCCATTGTAATAGTGATAAGATAGAAAGCACTTCTATATGGTGCTAAATTTATACTTTCGCATTTTTTATTATTTTAAAGTTACCTCTATATTCACTTTAACGGTCTTGGTTACTCCTTTTTCTATATATTCTACGGCAGTAACTTGGCTCGTCACGTTATCCACAATGATTCTTGACACTAAACTGTTAAGCAGAACATGTAAATTGTGTCTTCTAGCAGCTGGGCGAATGTAGGCGCGTGCTGTACTGAAGCGTGATCCTAGGCTAACATTTTAAATAGGATATACATCGAATAAGAAAATATAATATAATATAATTAACTATTATAGAATATATAACTCACTAATAACCTTCAAATAGCTGTAACGACTAAACTCAATAGCTAGCTTAAACCTATTAGATATTTTCTAATATTTTTTTATTTTATTTTTATTCTATAGCAGGCAACGGAGGAGGTGGGTCTCCTATATGGAAGGAGAACACTGTATGAAAAAGCGCGCAATAGTCCGCGCATATGTTGTATTGCTGGCTTTTTTACGCCGCTTAAGCAACACTTTTAAGGGCCTCCGCTATCCTCACTCACAATGCGAAACACAGTACAAGTACCGTTTCATTCTGAGTATTCTGTGAACTCGTGGTATCACTTTGGACGAGTCGGCCCAATAAATGCGTCATCATATCTTTCAGCATGGCTCTCCCACGGGTGCGACAATATTAATACACTCGTCCGGCCACTGTCAAGTCCTTACAGAGACCGGAAAAACTATAAATTAAATTATAATTTATAATTTTCCGGACCGGGATTTGAACCCGATACCTCTCGCTTCATGGTACATTTATAAAACAATTAAGCTACGAGTTAAAGCTACGAATTTAAAATATTTTAATTTACTCTAGATTTAAGTTTTAGATGTAAAGATAAGAAAGTTAGTATAAGCAGTTTAGTAAATAATAATTAAACACAATTGAAGATAAGGTGTGAGGAAATTAATTTAAGATCTGATTTCGCAACACGCACTATGTCGGTCTGTCAGAAAGACGACTTAGATGCGTTAATGACACCAAGTTGAAGATATAATTGACATTGAGTTCGACATACTCGCAATCAAATCTTACTCATTATAACTCTGTCCGATAGTAAAACCTGTAACATTTCCTCCATTCAAATCACTAGTAGGCGGATAGCCTAGTTCACGGGCTGCTTCCACAATATCCTTCGCGAATTGCGGCGCGTAACGGAACTGCAATAATTGTTAAAGTAATGTAAAATTAATAAATTAACGTTAATATTATTTACTTTGTTACAAAGTTTAGTTTAGTAAAAAATACAATATAACTCCAGTATTTTGTTTGAACAATTCAAGTACCTTTTAATATTAATTTATTCAACAAACAAATAACCACATAATAAATCACTAAATTTCTTATTACAAATTAATATTTTATTTTTCTTAGTTATACTTACAGTCCTAAAAAATACTACAAACTAAAAAGATGTGAAATCGTAAAAGTAAAAATGCAGTATTTTACTCAAATTTTACTCATACGTCTATTATTCCGAGAAAAAAAATCGTCTTAGTATTATCCTTTGAAAAGTGTAACTTTTACCCTTTGTACAGGAAGCGGGCCACCAACGCCATGATAGTCGGCAGAAGTTATAGTTCCAATCTCCTTGTTATCTTCACTCTTGAGAAAATATGGGAAAACTTCTTTCCATGACCACCCAGTCGCGCCGTTTGCTGCCCATGAATCGTAACCTGCTTTATGCCCCCGCATATACATCATACCATTTATGACAGACGACCCACCTAAAAAGTTGATTTCAAATTCTGAAAATCTTTTCAAAACATGGATAGACTTCTATATGACTTATTAATCATATCTCCTATGATTGTCGGTATTTATTGCTACTTTTTTTAAATAGGTCATATTATAAAAATGAATCTTACCCAGCATTTTTCCTCTGGGCCATCTACATTTTCCATTTTGAGATAGACAAGCTTTAGACTGCGTTTCAGTATAATAATTCCAATCGGTATCATTGCGTCCCCAATAAGCTGCAAACCAGGCAGGGACAGACGACGGCGTCGGCTCGTTATTGCCAGCTTCGATTAGAAGAACCTAAAATTTTGTACACTTAAAGATTAATTTTTGTGCATTACTTTTGTTTGATCGAATTATGATGATATCACTAAGCAAGTGGGACATTGCAATGGGTTGAAGCCTAGTAATTTAAATTTGAGTCATGTTGCTATTGCTCACCTTCCATTGTGTATTTTCTGAAAGGCGTGCAGCAACCACAGAGCCAGCTGTACCACCGCCTATCACCACGAAGTCATAACTATTGTCTAGGCTACTTCTAGAATGAACGCGATTGCAAGGATCAACAAGATCACATCGTCCGTTTATATATGATTCTAAAATACTCATGAACAGCAAGAATTGGCTTCCGCACCTGGATGCCATAGATGGCCCATATTGCCTTAACGGACAAGGACAAGACTAAAACATGGTAAGTATATAATACTCTTTCTGACTTCACGGTTTAGTAAATTCAAAGATTGAAGTTAATTAAACAAAAAAATGTCGCTACTCACATCTGAATTTCTTAGCATCTTGATAATAGTAAAAAGTAAATAATCCGTCGTAAAAGTAAAAATATTCTTTAAAATACTCAGCCCTGTCACGTTTATAAGATTTCAAATACATTTGTTGAAACAGAAACATATAAGACCATAATCATCGTGTAAAATTATCGTTTAATTACAAAGAACTAGGACTAGAGCAGTCGCTAACATCACTACACATACGATTTACATTAAGAAAGATATTTACAATATGCAGCATGTTGTGAAAGAAGCATATTTGTACGTACAATCCTAATAAAGTATATATTATTAACTTTGGCACAGCCATTTATATTTTTTACAGTATATTTAGTACTGCAAATAGCAGTGTAATATCTAAACTTTTAATAATGTTTTACTGGATTAGAAGATTACTACCTTTTATTCATGGCTCTCTTCGCGTGAACATATTTATAATTTATATTACGTACACATTGTTTTACTGTTAGTAAGTTGAACACACATTACTAAGTTGAAGTGGCAATGGGCTGGCCACATCGCTCGACGAACCGACATCCGATGGGGAAGAAAGTTTCTCGAGTGGCGATCGCGTACCGGAAAACGCAGAATGGGACGTCCCGCCACGCAATGGAAAACGATCTCACGAAGGTCGCGGGGAACCGCTAGACCCAGATCGCTCGAGAACTTAACAGGTGGGCGTCTTTGAGGGAAAGCTATGTCCAGCAGTGGACTTGAATAGGCTGATGATGATGATGATGTTGACACATTTTTTGTATATATAACTGGTATGAAATTTAAGTGTGGACATATTCAGTAGGTTCAATATAGTGATTATTATATTATCTTAATGATAAAATATATAAATAAATTTATTTTTATTATTTCTGAGTGAAAATTTATATTTCAATCCTTGCCATACAATTTCAATGTTTACATACAACCCTAAGATTTCTCGGGCGTACCGCCAACATTTATTTTTTAAAGCGATATTAGCACTACTCATATCTATTCTCGGCTTTCGATGACTGAATAATCTGATGCTAAGAATTACTAGGTACAAATATAATAAATATTTTTATATAAGACAGTAAGTCTAGAATAATCTTCTTACGGATTGTATATAAATATACCATGTTTTGCTCTAAAATTATAATCTTTTTCTAGTATTGTACTTATCTACCTATTATTCATACACAACTATTTTATTCCCAACAAAAATATAAAAACTGACATTTAAAGTCTATTATTGAATTAACCATCCGTTAAATAATATTTTATTTACTTATTAATTTTATCTATTTACACTTTTAACAAGTCCGTATTAGCCATGGCCAACAATAACACTGATCATGGCGTCTATCACATTTACATGTTGCTTTACCAGCTAGCAGCTATATAAGCTAAAAACAATATTTTTCTTATATATGTACTTATATAAAAAAAGAAACTAAACTAATCATAAATAACTTTTAAACGTGAAAGAGTGGAGACCACGGACTAGCAAGCGCAAGGACAGACGACTTTATAAAGGTCGCCGGAAGACGTTGGTTGCAGGTCGTCTCCGACAGGTATGCATGGAGGTCCGAAGGGAAGGCCTATGTCCAGCAGTGGACTTCCTACGGCTGAAATGATGTCATCTGTACTTAAAGTGATGATAAACTAATTATTGTCCCCATTAAATGGTGCGATATTGTATAATATAAGGCAGGGCTGATTTAAAAAAACAATTTGTATATTTCATGAAAATGTCATGTTGTCATTTTCCGCCAAAATATAATTCTATGAAATTTAAATGGAATTGTATAGCGAAAAATTGTCTAGTATTTGAGTTAATATTTAGGAACAAGTGCTTATTATTACTCAGTTTGATTACGCCGATAGTGTAGCAGGTAGAATTAAATAAGGAAAAAAAATTACGACGATGATTATATGAATTACCTACCAGACGTAAATTGTAAAAGTACAATTCTGAGGTTCTCGTGTAACTATTCCAGCTATAAGTAAATATAATTTATTAGAGTTTGTAATCTGATCACCCTAAGATAATATTTTTATTATTATTATTGATTACATAGAGAAATAATTTATTTTAGAAAGTACTTTAAATAAATAATAGACGTAAATTTCTTAACTAGGTATTTAATCTTTTAAACAAAGCCTTTTTGCCGTGCTAAGGTTATTGATTCAATATTGCGACAAAAAATCGTGAGTCTGTAACTAATTGCCATGAAACTATTTGAAATTAAAAAAGGTAAAATACTCCTTACGTCACCATAGTGCAAGTATTGAAACATTGCTTTATAGTAGAAAATAAAAAAATAAAAAAAAATAAAGATATAAAAAATAATTTCTCTATTAAAAATTGATTGCAGTTGCAGTCTCTTAACATCAATAGACGATTTAGCGATCATTTACCCATGGGAGAGCCACGCTGAAGCATATGCTGACGCACTAATTGGATCGGCTTATCCGAACTGGTACCACGGGATCACAGAATACTCAGCGTGAAACGGTACTTATACTGTTGTTTCGCAGAGTGAGTGAGGATGAGCGGTGTTAAAAACCGGCCACACAACCAATGCGCGGACTATACGCGATTTTTCATGGGCTACGGTGTTCTCTTACCATATAGGAGACCCACCTGCTCCGTTGTTCGTTATACCATAAAAAGAAATAGAGCCTTAAATACTTACTATAAACTTATTTTGCGATCCATTTCCTTTAAATTTAGTTTTATGTTTTTTTATTATCATTTTTGTGTAGGTAAGATTAATGTTTTATAACATGATAACTGATTTGATTTTGCAAATTATACATTTTTTGTGTAATAGTTAAGTAGTAGTAGTAGTTAATAAAAAAGTTTAGTAACATAATTTGTTTATTCGTTTCATTGCGCTCTATAACAGTCGCATTGCTATACACTTATATACAACACTTTTTTTTCGGGTTTTATTTACATTTTGTATAAAAATCAGGCAATCAGTCAGCCGGGCCAGAGGTAGGGCTTAGTGCCAGCCGTGAGCGCCGTGAGCGCCGTGGGCGCCCCAGGGCTCTTCGGGGGCGGAGGCAGCGGCTTGGGCGGCGACGGCGAACTGGTTGAAGTGAGCGGCGCGCGCATGTTGTACCTCGGGCGTGTCGACTACGTATTGACCATCGTGAGTGAGCTGGATGTGAGCGAGCGGTCCGTTCCATTTGCCGTAACCGGCTCCGTAGCCGGCTCCGTACCCAGCACCGTAACCTGCGCCGGCGCCGGCGTAAGCAGCGGGAGCGGGACCATGGGCGGCGTTAGCGTGGGCGCTGTTTAGGGCGGCAATGTGGGCAGCTTTAAGGTGAGCTACCTCAGGGGTGTCAACTACGCGGCCGTCATGAGCGAGAGGGGCGGGGCCGTATTTATAGAGACCTGAAAAGGGAGTTGTTTTCTATTAGGCTTGTTTTTTTCTCATTAGATTGTATGCTTTGATTTAGTTGAAGAATTTGTATGTGTTCAACCGAGTTATATGTTGGAAAGGAGTTTCTCTTACCAGCACCAGGAGCGCCGTAATGAGCACCGGCGGCGTAAGCGGGTGCGGCACCATAGGCAGGACCAGCGGCGTAGGCAGCGGGTGCCCACGCGCCATGGGAAGAAGATGCCTGAGCGTGCGCCGCTAAGTGAGCTGCCTTGGCGTGTGCGACTTCTGGTGTGTCGAGCACGTTCTTGCCATCCGGACTAAGCTGAATGTGCGCGGGAGGGCCTGCGTAGTAGGAAGCTTGGGCCAGGCATAGCGCCGCGGCAAAGATAAGCTGTAAACAGTCACAATGCATTTAGTTATATGTAAGTGCGAAAATGATTTATTATTGCAAGAAAAGTTTGTTATTGCAAGGATAGAAAATGAACGTTTATTTTTTTGAAAATTTTATATTAAACTAAATCTAATTAAATATATAAATATACGATGAAGTAATCGTTGACCATAATAAGCGGGAATTTATTTAGACAAGTCATATTTAAAGACATAATTAAGTTCTTGGGTGAATAATATTTATATCTGTAACCACTCCTTAACATTTAAATAATATTCAAATTAATGCTATTTTCTTGTATAATTTCACATTATTTTTATCTACTAGTTTAATAATAAATCTTGTGTATTATCTGTGTGTCTTAATTTTATCACAGAAAGAAAAAAATAATTAATCTTCTTAGCAACCAAAACATTCATTCAATCAGCGGATTATTCAAGTTTATTCACATAGTTACATGAATTAACGACCGCTGAACTTCTTTGTTAGCGTTTGTTTCATCATTCAAGAGTACAGTCGTGTGAATTTATAATGAAAACGGGGCAGTGGTGCAATATTAGTGCAAGTAATTATTTACTGCAATTACTCAAAAGTACACTTTTGTTTTGAAAACTAAACAATGTTATATAAGTAAAGCTTGCAATCCTCAAATTACACGTAATATTTTTATTTTTATTTGGATTCTATGATTTTTTACTAAGTTTAGTTTCTACTTCGTTATGGATACAGAACGTATAAACCCAGATATTATTAATTCTGTCCTACCTCAATTCCTTCTTGTACCATCTTTTGTTGATGACGTATAATAGCTTACGAGATATAAAGCAACCCCAATGGAAGGAAGGTACTATCCTATTATCTCAAAATATAAATAATGATTGTAAATTCAATTATTTTGAAAGATCGTAACTATTAATGCTATTTGATAGTAACATTTAAAAAGGAGTTTTACGCGTATTCTAGGATAACTGTGAATTCTTGTATTAATTTGAATAGTCAATGATATGAAAATCTCTCAATGCAACAAGCACGTAGCTACCTACTGAGCCTGAGTAATATTTTATTATCTCTCTGCAGGCACCGACTTGCGTTTCCAAACTCGACACCTGTCTAAAACTGAACTGATTGATTTGTTTCAATAAACTCAG
The DNA here is from genome assembly GCA_018230265.1 of Delias oraia. Classification (NCBI taxonomy): domain Eukaryota; kingdom Metazoa; phylum Arthropoda; class Insecta; order Lepidoptera; family Pieridae; genus Delias; species Delias oraia. The sequence continues at coordinate 2,346 of DWCF01006696.1, read as the reverse complement.
CGATAAAATCTAAGCACTAACTCATGCAGCTATTTGTATGTACAACTTTATCATTGTTATCAAGTAAGAGGTACACTTACAAAGTGTAGTAGAAAATTACTATCAAATAAAATCAAATGTGAAATAAAGTTAAGATTTCAAAACGCACCATTCAGACGAAATATCTTGCAAATGTAAGACGAATCGATAATAATAACATAGGAAAAACGATCTATAACTATCTTTACACATTTTTTTATCACTTTATTAACTTAAATAACTGCAATGAACACATTAGAAATTACATTTTAAAAATTGAACTATTTTACAGAAATACCGTTTCGCCTTGCTTTCAACTTTCATTGTTTAAATATCGGTATATTCTTGGATTCTAGCTTGAAATTTAAATTCATAAAGATATTATTTGAATCTATTTTATGTATCAAATTTATCAATAGAATTTAAATGTGAAATTAAAAACTGTTGTACTTTGATGTGAAACATTTATATATAACATTACTGTTAAATTCCAGCAATTTAAAAATTACAGAAATACATAAAGAAAAAATTAGTGAATGATTAAGGTTTGAGCCAATTCCATTTTTGAGCGGTCAAATGCCTTGGAAACTCGGCATTTAAGCGAAGGTCTCAAATAAGTTCAGTTAAACTTTCAATTTCTACTGTAATAATTCGCATTGGCAATAGTGAACAATTAGATCTCTCAGGGGTTGAGACAATACCTTATAATTTGCAGGCGTGTCATGTAGTGCAGTTAGATTGCAAAAGGTTTTGCAACAAAATTATCATTCCGTGAACTGGTGCACAACGATTGCGACAAGGGAACTAGTGGGCGGAAGGAGGTTTGACATTTTCAATGTCACGTGAGGTCACTTTCTTGTGTGTTGTAGGGATAACATTGCCATTGTATGTGCATATTACATATAATATGTATGTTATATAGACGTGTAATTTCTATTAATTTGATCTATATATACATAGTATGTACTAATAACGTTTTCTTAATGCGCACAATACCTCAAAGTACAAATATAAATCGACCTTAACAAAATTCAATTCAAAGGACAAAAACTAAAAAAAGGGATGCTTAATCGAATGATACCTTTTTATATAACTTATGAGTGTTTTTGTCTTTGAAATCAATATTCTCTTAATACATATTTCAAATATCCGAAGGTCAGTGTTCGAGGGTCGGGGAAAACGCGCCATGACACGTAGCTCTGTGGCTATGTGCGAAATTTGATTGCACGCGCAGCTATAAAATTTGGTAATCGACATTACAAATTACCTTTTCACATGAATGCACACTAGAAACTTATGAAAAGAGTGAAAAAATTAATTGTCCAAAGACTTCTTATATTTGCATAATATTTTCGTCTAGTATCTATTAATTCACTGAATTCTTACGTTAATATTTGATCCTATACTTGCTAAATTTTATAGTAATTATATTTTATTTTTATGAAAGTTTAAAAATTATCCAAATCGAAGCGCCGGAAGTATTTAGATATGACATTAACATAACAATAGAGAATATTGGAATTCATACGTAGGCGAGGTAGCAAGATGCAACCGGTATTAATCATCACTCTTAAAAGCTTTTGATCCTTGACATAATTACATTGTACTTTCGTTGTGATAGCAATAAAATTTACAAAACATAGAAAATTGTATCTCTTATATCTCTAATTTTACTTATTATAAGTACAATTGGCCAGCAATTGAAATAAATGCGGAATCACAGAAATGCGGATATCGAACTCAATTTTCTGAAGTTTGATAAAGGAAATATACAACCATTGTTTAATTATTAACGCTTCTATGCGTAGCTTTTATCCATCCATTGTTAGAAACAAAGGGAAAAGCATATCCAATCAAGTTTTATATAGTAAGTGTTATAATCATATTTATAGTATTTTATTTTATTTGATTTTGCTTCGTATGAAAGGTTTCAAATGAAATTATTTTCGTTACTAGTCCGGTACTAGAATATTGAGAATATTGACTACAAATCATGCATTGGGCTAGGTGCTAGATCGATTTATAACAGCATGAACAAATTGTTGGCGTGCCCCAATAAACAGTGGTATTACGCTTATTAATGTTCCCTAATGTCAGTTATCAGTTTTATTATACTAAAGTATGCGTTTGGTTGAAAATTAAACTACTCAATTGATTTTATAGACGTAATCAAATTATATGAACAAGTTACGAAACTGGTTCGTTTAAACTAAATTAATCAGGAAACGTACTTTTGATTGAAGTTTAATTTAAAGAACGTATTTTTACTTAAAACTTTCATCGATACTTTTCTTTTTAATTTTTGTTAAAAATACTTGTATAAAATTC
>DWCF01006695.1:0-11927 GCA_018230265.1 Delias oraia | reverse complement strand
AAAAAATAACGTGCCTAAGTGGCACAGAGAGTTCTGAGCGCATGCGTGGATTGCTCCCACCACTTTTGCCGAGCGATACTAACTTATTTCGCGACGTATAACACTGTATATCATGAGTCACCTTGCATATGAGCTTCCGACCGGCCACTCAGGCGGCCAACGTTCCCGCGACGGCCCAAGTCGAGGTTCGTGTCTCGCAGGAGACGCCCTTGTGCTTGTCGCGGCTCAACCCATTTCTCGGTCTAAAAGTCCGCGAGAAGCTAGGGGCCTTATGCCGACAACGTTAGTCATTTCAAAACAAAAATCACCTTGCATGTCCTTTTTTTTTCTCCGCATCCTACTCGAGACGGACACACCGCTATTTGTATTTGCACGGCGAGCCTATGGTTCGCCCCAAAAGACCATGTGACGCTGTCATGGCTGTATGGCCGGCAAATAGCCCTTCCAAAACCTTGAATAAATACCTATGAGATAAAGCAACATGCAACAAGGTCGAAGAAATTAAACCGGCTCGTAACATGCAAATTCATTGCCTTCGGAATGGATGACTTCATGGCTATAAAAAGTTAGCTAACAGTAGAAAAATAATTTAAATGTGTGGCTGGCTCGCCTTAGCCCTTTTAAAAATGATTCCAACTTATTGAAGTCATTTACTTTAAATTATATTGGAGGGAAAATGTAGTAAATTTAAAGATTACATTTATTTAAAAATAGAAAAACTAAACATAAACTAATAATTGTTAAAAATATAGATAATTAATGTTAGTGTATTTGAAAGCACATTCTGTACTTTTCTTGATTATTTAATTTAAATTCAACAATTTTAGCAATTCTTAATAAAACCGCCCAATGCAATGTTTTCAGGATATATTCAAAATGTTCTCAAAGTTCGGCGATCCGAAGTCCGATGGAAAACTAATCACACTATCACAGAGCGATAAATGGATGAAACAAGCTAAAGTAATAGACGGAAAGAAAATCACAACAACCGACACGGCCATCTATTTCAAGAAACTAAAGTCTGTCAAGGTCGGCATTGACGACTATCAGAAGTTCCTTGAAGATCTCGCGAAAAACAAGAAGGTTGAAATTAATGAAATTAAAAAGAAACTGGCCACGTGCGGCCAACCTGGTGTATCGACCCATGTAAGTAGACTAAACCGTTTTAATTTAAAAATTAAAATTATCTGTATTTTACGCCAAAGACAACCATCAACAAGCAGTTTTAATGAAAAAGTTTAAATCAATTATTGTAGTTTCATTTTTGTACTATTCTTATGTTAATAACATCCTTATCTTTCTGTATATTCCAGTTACCAAAATCGCCAGCTGCAGCAGCTGCTGTTGACAGATTGACCGACACAACAAAATATACAGGTTCCCATAAACAACGATTTGACGACAGCGGCAAGGGTAAAGGGATCGCTGGCCGCAAAGACTTAGTAGATGGTTCGGGCTACGTCACGGGATACCAACATAAAGATACATATGGAAAGCCACAGTAGCTACCCACATACGTAATTTAAATCTTGATTAATATAATGCGCAATTAGCCTTTTCTCAACCTCTTAAACAATAGATTTTTACGTTAGAAACAGTTATTGTAACAATTGTTTTAAATTTCTACAAAAAATTAGCAAAACCTTGTTTGTCAAAATCTGACAATAGAATTTAATATGTTAGCTCTTTCCCGCCGTGAAGCAGCTCAAGCACTTAAATCAAAAAGGCAGCATTGATGACGAAAGAGGTTGTCTATATTGGATTTTAAAATACCGCGAGCAAAATACTAAAAGCTATCTTTGAGAGGCGTTATTAAGTATAACAACTCGTACCTCAGGTATATAGAATAAGTAAAGGATTTTTAATATCTGCACAATTTTTTTTATTATAAATTGGTAGTAACTTAAGACGTCTGTTATGAATAATTATGGTTTCTGAATATATTCTTCTTTAAATACCGTGTATCTGTAGATTGTATTTATGTTAATATTAACATTCCTTTAATAATTAGAAACATTGTTTTAAAAGCTCCTCCAACTATTAAAATTAATATTCTTTATTAATATAAATTTTGTCCTCAGCTATCTAGTCGCGATAGAATTTTATAATCTATATATTAAATTTTTGAATAGAATCGATCTATTTAATGTATACATATTTTTCTAAATTAAAAATATAATAAAAATACAATTTTGTATTAGCACCGATCTGTACAAATATAGTGTGAGAAATTTGTTTTTTTATTTTTCATCCACTAATATCCTGTCATAGTGTAAAATTTTTATTAGACAAATAAAAAGAATCTTATCAGTTTCAAATCGTACTTCAATAAATTGTTGACAACAATTATTCAAAACCTGATAAATTTAGCCCTTCAATAGCAAAAAAGACTAGCAATTTTCACAATTTTTATTAAAACAAATTAGTCCCGATTTTAGCTAACTCTATAGTATATTTTTTGTAAAAGCCGATTTTTGGTCTGATGTATTTTTATGGCTAAACAAACAACTCAAATTTAATATTTTCTTATTAAAAAGCTAATTCAAATTTCAAGATTCAAGAGATTCAAGCTAAGCCACCACCTACATGATAATTTATGAATGAGCACGTGGAAGAGCCATCGCTTTAATTGGGCCTGCTGGTCTGGAGTAATGCCACGGGAACACATAATACCAGCGTCGTACAGGGGGAGCGAGTATTCAAATCAAACACTCATAATTCTAAAAGTTTCCTGTCATTTCAAACATTTACTCATTAATAAACATATTTATAGATCTTTGTAAATACTTGAAATATTGACATGTTATATACCAATTGCACTTAAATCTAAATGTATAAACTATTAATTTTAAAAAAATTATAAAAGGACTATACATTTTTACTGTTTTCAATAAACAATCTACCAAAAACATTCAAATTATATTATCTAACTATATAAAAATGAATTTCGCACATAAAAAAAATCATAGAATATTCGAAAACGAAGATACAGATTTAGTCTATTCTATCACGTTTGCTCTTCATACATATTAAGTTTAGCAGCCATACTACGACTTTTTGTTCATGTTGCGTCTCGATTAAAGAAATCGTATCGAATAGTCAATGAGCTTTGGTCCTAAAGCGACCGCCTTTCATATTTCTCGATATAACTCATACAGACTCATGGCCACAAAAACAGTCTTCATAGAATATATTATTATATGTTATTATTATATATTATTAGTTTTCATCCCCAAACCAGTATAAGTAAAAACATGATCAAATACACATTAGCAACTTTTTACTATTAGTCATACCATGGTGAATTTTAGATTGGTTACAGCGATACAAATGTCAAAAAATACACGTTTAATTGATAACTTCGTTTTTGACAAGACTTCGAGCTGTTTTGGAAGGGCGATATTGTCTTGCTTTATTCTAAAACTCCAAATTTTTCATATAATATTCGAATATTTTATATTTTAATAGTATATTTGAGAGAGGGAAAGTAGCCGACAAAGAGAAACCTATATTAACCCTGTAACATAAAAAAATGACGATGTGCAATATCTCTCAGCAAGCCATTATCATCAAATGATACCCCACATTTAAATAGACATAACCAAATGATCAGCCATCAATATTGATCAATAGTTTATGCCGTGCTAATAGTATAAAGTCATTGTTAGAACACCTAACATCATATTAAACATTCTATGAGTATTTTATAAAATTGAAAAGAAAACATATTATCAAACCAATCTTTAGTTACAAAAGCACCACCATTGGCTGTCTACACATAATCTCATACACACTACACAAGATATAACACAGTACATATTACAACTAGACTATATTATATGGAAATTAAAGAGTTAAGCTAAACTCGATGACCGCATATAAAGATAGTACCATGGTCGTTATAATTAAGACAATTTAAAGCGGCCGTCAGAATATCGCTGTAATCTATTTTAGTGTAAGTCGAGATCGAATGGTTCTAAATCCATTGGTTTTCGATTCGATTAACGCATCGTTCATTTGATATGAACTAACACTAACGGTACTCTTTAAGCTACAATTACATTAATGCACATGTGTCGATCCTAATTTAATTAAAATTTCTAATTCAATAGGTACAACGACAAAAAAAACTAATTAATATTCAAGAACGGCATTCATTCTATAGATTCTATAGATAAACGTCATATAAACTAGAAGATTTTTGCAGTTTTTTGACAATTTACTATTTAAAAAAAATCATAACATACTAATTGTCATATATCGGACCCATGTAGGCATTATTACCGTTGAACATATCTTGGAACAGGCCTATTCGATGTAATTATGACTGCAATATTTGAAATTGATTAAGGCGGTTGAAAAATACATGAAAGACATACCAAGACATAGTGAAAATAAAGCATATACAATTTTATCTGATTCGGTACAAACTCTGAAATGAACGTTTCCGATTTTAAAGATTTTATCAAAAAAAATATTGACATTTAGTATTGTCTTGGCATCAATGTAAATTATATTTAAAAAAAATCCTTTAAAAAAGCTATTTTAGCGCGATAAATAGCGTCTGAATCAAAGGAAATGTAGACACGGTTACAGGAAAGCGTTACATCGACAACAAACGTCACAAATTTGACAGTTCACTCCATAACACACTATTATCGCTTGAATACAAGAAACCTAGGAGCCGTACAATCTGTATGTTAGCTAATAAGGTGACCCCTGATTTATTAATGAATATGACTTTTTCTTTAGGTTTTTTACCTTTTTATTACACTATCTAATATTAAAATAGATCTATTAATTTTTTTCATGAATACTTTTCAAGTTTATCTCATCGGTTCTGTTATATGTCCAATGCAATTAATGAGACAAATAACATAAATACAGATTGTCCCTGAAGTCTGAGCTCGCTCTTGTAAATAATAATCATCGCGTTCGATAATATAAATTCATAAAGAATACTTAAAGGTATTTTCTCCATAGAAGTGTTTATAAATTATTCAGTAATAACATTTGACCAGAAGCACATATAGGTATTTTATTACTGACAAGCATTAAATTCTATTACGAGAAGGAGTCTTCTGAGTAAACCTTTATTGTGCACTTAGTAAAATTAGATACCTCTTAATGTCCTCTTCAAGAATTTATAACATCTATTCACTGAATATTATTAACAATATGGAATTTCACATGCTTCAGCAAGCATCAATGTTAATAACAGACTTTAATAGACTTTATAACACTAATTGCTATACACCATTCAACCATATTACTTATAACTGGAAATAGAACTTCGAAATATGTTTATTGATTTATTTAATATTAATAAATGTTTTTAATTTGTAATGGTTAAAAATTTTCATTACACTGTCTTTAATACACTTTATTACATGAAACCTACGTTAAACGCAAAAAATCGTTTTGTTCACCTATATCCCAATCATAGACAATCTCATTCAATTATATCTATGCTCGTGACCAAAAACGGCGTCCAATTCCTTGTCTATGGATTGTCGTCAACTGTCAAAAGTAAATATGGTTGGACATTGTATATGTAAAACTATTTAGTTTGCAGTATCGTTTTATTAATAAAAAGACAACGGAATGCTTACCTACTTAGATATAACCAAACATTTTGCAAACAGTCACAGTTACATATAAAATCATAAAATTGCTAATTAGTCTGTACCGCAGTGCGAATAAGAGACCAACATCTAACTGGAGACCTGATTTCGACATTGTAGTAGCATTATATTGCAATAATAATCTGCCAAACTTAACTTCAAATATAGCGACTTTGGAAAAACGTCAACACAGTTTCAGCAGGCGCAATGATATTCGATTATTGATACAAGTCTACTAGTTAACTGTACATACAATTATTGAAAGACATCCAATTTATAACCTTAAAGTTTTTTTTGCTTTCAGTTAAGGAGATCGAAATCAGGCTCCAGATAAATAATTTGCGAAATGGAATAAGAAATCCTAGTCCGAATGTCTACATGGGCCCTTCAATGTGACTGACTTTCATAGCGAAGTAATAAATGGCACGGCTACCTAACAGCAGCGCCAGTATGTACGCGCCGACATACGCCACGTAGACACCGCCGCCGTGGGCTTTCGCCGCCGACCAAGTACCTAAAGTGACGCCGAGCGCTATCGCCAGCACGATCAACGCCAGCACAGCGAATATGGTCCCCCTAACTCGACGCATTTTCGCACCCACAGAGGAGACCTTCCGGCAATGCGGGCATCGTACGGGTGCATTCTTCAACAGTTGATACTGAAATTTGAAAATATATTTATAGTACAGAGGACATCGGAGCTGGTAAATCTTCAATATGGTAAGAGAACGCCGCCGACCATAGACAATCGCGCTAGTTTGGTTTTTTTTTTCAAAAACATCCAATCAAAAATAAGAGCAATCTGTTCAGTCATTCACGCGTGATACTGTATTTTTTATGGTCTAGCAGATAACGGAGCGGGTGGGTCTCCTATATGGTAAGAGAACATTGCCAGCCCATGGACAACCGTACCACAGTCCGCACTTTGATTGTGTTGCCGGCTTTTTACGCTTCTTAAGTGTCCTAATATCATGGGCGTGGCCTCCGATATACTCACTCAGCGAGACAGTACAAGATTATATCACGCTGAGTATTTTATGAGCCCGTGGTATAACTTCGAACGAGCCGGCCAATTAGTGCATCAGCATGGCTCTCCCACGGGTTTTATTACCGGAAGACCAGAGCTTCGTATCATCTACATATATTATATTGGATACATACTTGATGCATGCTAAAATTTTATCGAACAGAGAATAACGACTGTATTATTAATTTTAATGTTGTTAATTAAAAAATTGAGATATAAACTATCCTTTCTTTTGAATTTGATGTATCTGCACAGTGTTCAAAAATGTATAAAAATCGCTTCAGTAATTTACGAATTCATTGCGGACAAACGTAACACGAAATTCATATACATATACAAGATTAAACATCCTTGCCTTGGATGATCCGATTAAGATACGTGGAAACACTAGTTATAAACACACGCTCGCCCTGACATCTACCCTGAGTATCATGTTACGAGCAAGCTAATGCGATAACATACACCGCGTACTAAATGCATCGTAAGATTCATATAAGACCTTGGTATTACATAATCGAACTCCTAGAGCAGCGTTGGCCAATCTATTTCAGCCACAGACCCCTAGGAATTCAAGGACAGGTTGGAAAACCATGTTCAAAAGTATGTCTTTTAATATTTGACCAAAGATAACATACTTTATCTTCATCTATCCGTAAATTCATAAAGACCTATTCCTTAATTCAAGGCAACACACGCGGCTCTGCAAGGGCTAGAGGAGTCCATGGGCTGAAGGTCGCATATCTAAGGTGAGCTTCCTGCACGTCTGCCATCGTTTCCATAAAAGAAACTGTGTCAGCCGACACATTTTAAATTTGAGAGTATGACTTTAATTTTCATGAGTTTTTTTCACTATGCTTCAAAAAAACTCAAAGGAGGTTATTGTTTGCGATGAATAATTTTCCATCCATTCGTCACTTACGAATTATTATAAATAACAATTTATTAAAATTCATAATCAGAATGATAGTCCAACAAGTTTTTGATTTCAACAACTAAATTTAATTTGACACTTTTATATCTAATTAAGGGTATTTTATGGTATAGCGGACTACAGATTGTGTCTTCTATATGGTAAGATAACACCATCGCCCATGGACAACCGCACCACATTCCATTTATTGGTTGTGTTACCGGCTTTTTATACCACTTAAGCAGCATTTTTAAGGGCCCCATAACTTAAATTAGCGAAACACAGTAGAAGCACCTTTTTCAAGTACAACTACCATTTCACGTTGACTATTATGTGAGGCCGTGGTAGCACTTCGGACGAGCCAGCTTAATTAGTGTGTCAGCATGGCTCTTCCACGGTTTTATTTATATTTAAAAACATCAGAAAAAAATAGTAAATAAGAAGGCATTACATATGTATATTGAATTGAATACCTGTATTATTTTTATAAGGAAGCCAATCAAGTTTGGTTTATTAATATTCATAAATATTATAAAGTTTCAATTTCTATTTTTAACTTGATCATAGATTCCTGCACCTTGAAGTTACGTCAGTGAACAATTATGGCATAAAAGTAGCTGAGTTACATTTTAAAAACATAATATTCATGACATCTGCATCCTATAACTTGGTATAGTAGTAGTAGTTTAAGTGATACAAACTAGCTACAAAATTGGGTAGAAAGAATTAACAGTTTTTAAGTATAAATAGTAAATACATACGAGAAAAGTATCCTGACAATGCACACATATGACCCGGCACATGCCAGGCAAAGTGGGCACTGGCGGAGTGACAGGTGAAGGTGCAAGATTGATAATCCTTTTACAATCAGCCCTAGGGCATGCGATGCGCTGCGATGAGGACTTGCATATTAGCAAGCAATTGCAGGGGCATCGCACATACTTTTTGCCTGGCGGTGCATTTCGAATCGGCTGGAAATTTATAATAACATTAAGTACACCATACTATATAATGTTTCTGACAATGTCTTTATTGTCTTCTATTATATCAAAACTGTCACAGATTTAGATTAGAGTCAGAGATTAAACTTTACAAACAAATTGTTAAGGGCATAAATATTATACACAATTTTGATATACTACTGAGAAATGTGTGGGAGAGTCTTTATTTAATATCTAAATAATAACAATGTTATCATAATATGATTGATTATAATGTATGTAAATGACATGTGTAACAAATTTTCTTTATGATTCTTTTGCCTTAATTGCCTTGTGTTATTTTTTTATTGTATCTCCTGCTTAAGGCAGCATAGCTTAGAAGTATAACATTAAACAAAATAATGTGCTGAGATAAATATAACATTTATAAATAATATAATATTTATTTAATAAAATATAACACAAAAATTTTATACTTTATAATCTTAATGTATAATAATTTTTTTTAAAAAAGAATCCCGAGAATATTGAATGTTTAAGTTCTATACTTACTGTGGCTTCATTACATTCAGAACATTTTACGACATGCTGTTCTCTCTTGCCGGATATATCAATCATCGCTTGACAAACCCGGCAAGTAACCATTGGTAATCCAGCTTGTTGGTAAGGTGGCGGTAGCTCATCAGGCCCAATCGGCGAGATAGTGCTGACATTCTCTTCCTCTGTCGGTACGAATAGTTCATCGTAATATACATAGGCAATTCATTACATTATGAACAGGTATCAGACAAGTTACACTGATTACACAATAACTAGACCGGGGGCCGCTAAACATCCTAGTTTTCACTATTCATGCTTTGTTTAGCAACAAAATCAAAGATTAATTCAATTGAATCATCAGCTGTCAATACAAAAATTCTTACCATCTCTTAGTAGAGGCTGATTTTCACTTTGTCCGTCACCCATTATTAAATCACTAATGATTTGTCTACGAAATATGAAAATACAAAGGGTTTTTTATTTACTACGACTTTTTACAATAAATTAATCATACCATGAGCGCTATAGGTACCTATGTTGCACAGCGACAGACAATTATGGTTGTATATAACGTCTGACTGCTGCCTGGCTGATTGGTAGTCAAACAAACAGTCGATTGCTGTTCATTTTAACAACTGACAATGTCTTAAACATCGAACTGTTAATGTCAAGTCAAAGGTGTCAACTCTAGTTATTAAATTGTTCCATGTGTTTGTGCTGCTAAATGTGCTCATGTATTATAAACATATATGTTTTAAGTGCTTAAGAATATGATTTATGAATCAAACTTTATCAAAGATGGAAACAAAAGTTCATAAATTTAGATATTACAATCCTAAACCAGTGCCAATTCAGTGCATTTCCTATAATAAAAATACGAAACTGTTAGCTTTAGCTAGGTAATTTAGTATATATTTTTAAAGTTAATCTGTTAAAGACAAAGGATATATAAATTAAAACAATGCCTTAGTTTCTTCACAATAAATTCCCTTAAAATTACAAACAAAATTTTTAGTTAAAAATGTTTATTCCAGAAAAAACGGTGGCATCGAAATATGGGACGTCAATTTTGCTCCACTTCTAATAAAATCTATTCCTGGTGGTGAAAATTGCTCTGTTGAAGCTCTAGCGTGGGTCCATGAAAGGCTCCTTACCACTGGATTAGGTGGTGCTTTGGTTGAATGGGATGTTGATAACTCCTGTACAAAAAATAGTGTGATGCTGACAGGTTATGCAGCATGGTGTCTAGATGTAGATGAGGCTAAAACAATTGCTGCAGTTGGTACCGAACAAGGATATGTTAATATCTATTCTGTAATAGATGATGATATTGAATACAAGAAATTATTTGATAAGCAGGAAGGCAGAATTTTATGCTGTAAATTTAATAAAGATGGAAATATACTTGTTACAGGTATTAGCTATTATTTATGTAATTATGTCATGTACATAACTTTTTCATATAAAATAGTAAAGGTCCCTTTGTGAACACATTTTAAATTCCTAATTATGTATTTGTTCATAGGTTCCATAAACACAATTCGTCTATGGAATGTAAACACAGGGCAAGCTACAAGTCGTATATCATGCAGCCGTAGGGGTGAAGAAGTTATAGTTTGGAGTATAGGAATTTTATCAGATAATACTATTGTATCGGGTGACAGCTATGGCAGACTTACCTTTTGGGATGGTAATGTTGGAGATCAGGTGTGTAAATAATTTTATTATTCTAATAAACGTTCAGTGTTTGATAAGAAACATTTAACGAAGAACATCAATTCAATTTTGGTAATTTTTGTTTTAGATTGAAACATTTTTAACCCACAAAGCAGACATAATGGCGATAGTGATATCAGATGATGAAAATTCTTTATACTGCAGTGGAGTTGATCCAGTCATAACAATGTTTAAGAAAGTTGAGAATACTGAAGTATCCTCTGAATACCGATGGGTGAAGAGCATACATAGGAACATACACGAACATGATGTCAGGTGAGGTTAACAATTGAGATACTTAATATGTATATTTTACATGTATATTTACATATTTCACAACTTGAATTTGTTGATTCATTCATTAAATTTTAGTTGTGCTACTTAAATTGCTACATGCTGCTTTGCCAAAGCCTTTGGATTAATTATTGTATAATACATAATAATTTTAATAATATTAATGAATGTCAAACTTTGTAATTTTGAATGGATGGATGTTTTTAACTCTTTTCCCAAAAACTAATTTATAGATTGCATACATCAAAATAACACATGCTATGATTTATAATGATAATGGTATATCAGCGCGAGCACTAATAACAATGAGTCACGCGCATCTGCATTCGCGCTAAATCAAGCCGTGGAGACTTGAGTTAGACGCACCTGCTGTGAAACCAGTAATGGCCAAAAAGTAATAAAGAGGTCACGTAAGTCGGACGTGTCCTCTGCCGAGTCTTCTAGTTGATAGTAAATGTTTCTTCGTCAAGCTACTTTTTAAATATAATACTTATTACAAAATTTTATATACTTTAAGCAACCGACTTGACTTGCATTTTTGATTTTCAGAGCACTTGCTATAAATAAGGATAGATTGATATCTGTTGGTGCTGATGGCTACCTCACATTATCAAGTTATCCTCCAAAGAGAGTTATGAGAATACCTCCAATGCTCCCTATGCCTCGGACTGCAGTTTCTGCTGCAAAGAAATTACTACTATTAAGGTAAGGATTATTCTTAAAGACTAAGAGATGGCTCTGCTATAAATTTATTAAAATATCAAAGTTATTATATAGATTCATTCATACATTGATTTTAAAGGATTACCGCTGTCGGCATAAGACCTCTACAGCTTCTCGCGAACTTTGGGGCGAGCCGTAGGCTCGCCGAGAGA
>DWCF01006694.1:0-11929 GCA_018230265.1 Delias oraia | reverse complement strand
GATTATTAATTATATTTCTCTTTGCGAAACACAATATTTGTAATATCCTATTACTATATCGCTAACATGAATTTGTTGTTGTAAAAACGACACAGAACATTATAAGATTTGATTTTAAACAAATTTATAATTAGATACATAGTTTCTATTCTATATATTTTTTTTACACAGATGGTGGCACACGATCACGAGGCTCACCTAGGGCAAGCGTTCCTCCGCTTATGGATACCTCTAGCACTTGCAGAGCCGCGGGTGCGTTGCCGGATTTTATATATCTGCAAGGTTTGTTCAATAATAATGCAATATTGGTTTCATGACACCGTTGACAAGGTAATGTTTTTCATAGTATTTTAGTCTAAAAATACACGAACTATTTTTATTATGTTATTATTAAGGAAAGACAGACTTTTAAGGATATATATTTGTGTACATTCTGGTGTTATTAATATATTATGACATAAGAAAGGGAATAACAATGATTTATGTGTTGCCCTCTTACCAAACACTTAGAAACGACAATAAATATTTTACTTCAAAGAAGCTGTAAATCAAACGTGACTTTTCGCTTTAATACGCCACATATAAATTACAATTTACAAGCTTACGCGTTGACAATATATTATTTATATATTGACATAAATTTATACAAGTTAAACGATTAAATTATTTAAATACAGTGTCGCACAAGTTAAATTTTGAACTTATATGACATGCTGCAGCATATGCGCTAGCATTACATTAAAAATGCATGGATTGCGGTGCAGTTGTCCATAGACGGCCACCTTCCCATCAGAACTTATACTCAGCTGTGTATTGTCTAATAAATATTGAACAATAAAGCATACCTATATATTATTCAGAAGCAATATTTTTTTAAATTGTATAACGTACAACGGAGAAGGTGGGTCTCTTATATGGTAAGAAAACACCGCCGCCGATGAATAACTGCGCCACAGTCCGTGCTTTGGTTATGTTACCGGCTTTTTACACCGCTTAAGCCCCATAATTTTAAGGGTCATCACTTCAGATGAGCCCGGTCATTAGTGCGTCAGCATAGGCTACAGCGTGGATCTCCCGCGGGGGAATGAAGTAAAATAAACTCAAATCGTTATTTCTTACAACGTACACCATCCGTGTATGCAATTTAATATTCTAAATAGGTCCAACACTTGTAAATAGAACTCTACAAGATATAAATTGAGGACTTTTAAAATGAATTAATTTAGATCCGTCTCTCGTACGTGCCTTTTAGTCTAAGATTTATCAACAATTTATTTCCCAGAAAAGGTTCCTTAAATCAAATTGGATTCTATAAAAGATGCTAGATAGATATCCTATAAAAGCCAAAGTCCAGCAGTGGACGTCTTACGACTGAAATGATGATTATTTTTGATTGGACTGTACTAAAAATGTCACTGATGAAATTCAAAGAACAGGCATTACTATCGAAATATGAATCCTAATACTAGTTAGGTATGTTATATACTTGACATTTTAATCTTCTAAGAGACGTCTTTACTACCCTTTTTTAATGATATAGCGGATACCAGAGCAGGTGGGTCTCCTATATGGTACGAGACGACTGCCGCCGTTGTCGGTTTTTACGCCGCTTAAGCTTAATTTAAAGGGCCTACAGTATATTTTTTGTATATTTTATGCTATATCAGACACCAAAGCAAGTTGGTCTCCTATATGGTAAGAGAACAACGCCGCCTATGGACAACCGCGCTTTAGTTGCGTTGCCCGCTTTTTTCGCCGCTTAAGCGGTGTTTTTAAGGGCCTCCGATATCCTCACTCACTCATCGAAACACAGTACAATTACCGTTTTAAGTACACCTACAGTTTCATGCTGAGTATTCTGTGAGCCCGTGGTATAAATTTGGATAAGCCGACCCAATAAGAGCGTCAGCATATGCTTCAGCAAGGCTCTCCCTAAGGTGAAATGTAATAAAAAAGTGAATTATATTCACTACAGATGATGAAACAGCTCTGTGAGAGGAAAAACTTGAAGGGCGTTGAAATACGGAAGTTGATGATCAGTCTATCATTAATCTTGCGTTTGAGCGTCTGTACCATTTGTGAGGCTTTCTTTGAGGTGCACCGCGACTGGTTTGTCTATAGACAAGTATTATATATTTAGCGTTAGTTTTTATTGTAAATACGATTTATTTATAAACTAGCGGACCCGGTACTCAACCTACCGACTCCAATTAAGAACCTTCAGTAATCCACAGGCCCACTAAGCCCGAAAAACGCATACCCTATCTTTTATGAAATCGGTGGCTAACAAGCAGGCTGCTCGCCTAGTCATTCTCCGCCCACAAACACCACTAGTCGTTACATGGCCGCGGGTGCGTTGCCGGCCTTTGAGATATACTAAAAAAAATAGACACCATTTTTGTATTAGGACAAAAGGTCATGTTCTTCTCTTGGTTCTAAGCTACTTCGTCACATGTTTTCACATATCCATTCAGCCGTTCTTGAGTTATAAGTAGTGTAGCTAACAAAATTTTCTTTTATTTAGATAGTGTTATGTTTTATTTAGTTAACCATTAAAAACAAAAATAGATTAAAGTAACTAGAGTGGTATCGGGTTCGATTTCCGGTCCGAATATTTTTTTTTATATATCCGGTATTTGGAATGATTTGAAATTGGCCGAACAAATGTTTTAACTCTTACCCGTTAGAGAGCCATTCAACACTAATTCAAGGCAACTGAAGTCCTAGGGTTGACAGAATACCAATACGAAACATTACGTCTTGTATTGTGTTTCACCGAGTGACCGAGGATATACGGCCATACACTATACCATAAAAAACATTATGTTATGTTAGTTTATGTCTAAGGAAACAACTTTTTATGACAGAAGTACTTTTAATTATGTTAGTAATCAATTATGTATTGTAAAATGTAATAAACTTTCACCTGTCTTACATGTAAATACGATTAAATTACTTGTACGTAAAACCTATAGATAATTACTCTTACCCGCGCTGCCGGTAGCCTTCCAATGAATTACAGCCGTAGTAATGACTTTTGTTTATTGACTTTCCCACTCAACTTTGGATAATAGGCATTTATTTATAAAATTGGCGTTTTATACCCTTTTTTGAGTACTTTTTAAGAGTTTTGCCTTTATAATTTCCTTAACGTGGATTAAATCAGTAAGATAACACTGCCTGCACTTCACTTCTACGTGCTTCAAAATGGATCCGCTTTAAAAATAACAATTTCTTTGCGACTTTGTTCTTGATTTATTCGTGGCAGAATCATTGTAATACACTAATTGGGACGGAATGATACAACTTCAGAGAATACCAGCTCAAGCGGCGTAAAGCTGTCAACAAAAATATTGCGAACCGAAAACTACACGCCAATGTCATATTTAAAGACGTAATTTTATTTTAATTAGTTGTAAATTTTTGATATCTAGTTAGAGATATATTTAGTTAAATGCATGAAGATTTTATATATATTATATACACTTAAATAGTCGGAATTATCCTATTTATAGTCTATTCATAAGTGTGTTGTAAACATTTTGGAGCTATCGGTGGCCATGGGTGGTGGACCGCCTATCCTGCATGAGCCTTCTCATTTTACCAACCGTTTTATAGAATTACAACTTTTTATAATAACTATGTGGAATATACTTCTTTGTTACAAAACTTTTTGAATGTTTAAATTTGGAACACAATCCCACTTGTCATTTGAATTTCGTCTTTACAAAAAGCGTAGTGCGTTGTACCATTATCTCCATTATTATCAATTTCAATACAGAACATACAAAACAACGCGTGCTGCGGTATGTATAGGCAATGTTTGGAGTGGGATATTCAATACAGAGAGCCGAGCCAATGAGTTATTGATTAATGTAAGAGAGATAAGTTCAAATTGAATAGGCTACCGGTTCTAGCCGCCGCGTGTGGATTGATTGCGTAATGAAGATGTGTTTCATCTGTGATTACATTCCTCTAAACAGCTACTTGGTGCCGGTAATGAAAGGCTCCCGCCAGAGGACTTGATCGCGTGACTTATCAACATTTCGATACAGTTGACAGCATTGTTTGTATAATATACACACATGTGAAATACATCAGAAATCTATTCATTTCTGACGGAGAGCCGAGTTGAAGCATGTGCTGACGCACTAATTGGACGACTCGTTCGAAGTGATACGGGCTCACAGATTACTGAACCTGAAATGGTACCTGTACGGTGCTTCTACTGTTTTTCGCTGAGTTAGTGAGAACATCAGAGGCCCTTTAAAATGCCTCTTAAGTGGCTTAAGTTGACAAAGGAGCTGGTCCTACAAGGTAAGAGAACACCACCGCCAATGAAGAACTATGCCGCAATCCGCGAATTGATTGTCTCCGGCTTTTTACGCCGCTTAAGTGGCATTTTAAGGGCTTCCGATATCCTCATTTACTCAGCAAACTATTTCACACTAGTATTCTGTGAAACAGTGGTATCACTTTTCAAGAGCCGACTGAATTAGTGCGTCAGCATACGCTTTATATTGGCTCTTCCACGGGTGCAATAGTATTAAGAAACTCGCCCGCCTAGTGTCATGTCCTTCTAGAGACCGAATAAATTATAAATTAAATTACAATTGTCCGTACCAGGTTCGAATCCGCTACCTCTCGCTTCGTGGTTGACTTTTATAATCACAGCTACTTGTATTCGTTGATAATTAACGTCATAGGGTCCCAAAACCGATGTATATTTGATTAAAACTGCTTTCTTGTAGATAAACCCACAGCTTCTTAAAAAACTTGAGTATGTAAAAGTTTGTGCAGTAGCTTACGTGTCAACCTTATTATACAGAGGTCAGAAGCTTTTAAGCTGTCAAAGCTCCGAAATAACAAAAATCTTACGCAATTAAATAGAGTTTTAATGGTTATTGGTGGATCCTCACTTAACATAAGGTGGTTTTAATTCGAATAGGCTACGGATACTGCTACCAAGCTTTTGTACTTATCAAAACACCATTACGGTGTATTAAGATACGCATCGAGTAATTAATAAAATATCAGTCAGTTCATGAATATACATAGATTAAATGGTATCTGGGGAAGCTTTTTGGAATGTTAATAAGCTTCGTTGAATAGTATTAGAGAAAACTTTCCAAGTTCATGTGGCTACTTGAGTTATAATGTTAGATTTTTTGAATGTGAACATTTTATGATTTGTTAATTGGATTTTTTGCTTTATTATGTCATCAATATTCTCTCTCTCTCTCTCGATGATGTGTAGTGGCAGAGACGCAATACTATTAAAAAGATCTAATTTTATAGGTAAGCTGCTATTTAAAAATTATGTTCCATGTGTCGCTGATTGAGTCATCTATCGGACTAGCTGTTTATGACGTGTTATCAATGGCCAGCGGTAATCTTTTACCATAGAGGAGATGTGTTTACGCTTTTTCTCGCTGTATTAAAGGTTGTAATCCTCGCTACATATGCTTTATTTAAAACAATGTCATGAATTTAATTTTTTTATTAAATGTGTATTAAAAATACTTTTTTTGAATAAAAATCTATGTTAGTTTCATAAATGATGTATAGTCATTATCGTTTCAACCGTAAGACGTCCATTGCTGGACACAGGCTTCCCATTTGGACCTCCATACATACCTGTCGGAGCTACTTCCGGCGACCTTTATAAGATCGTCTATAAAAAATATAAATTAAATTTTGTATACTTCTGTAATTTGTTATTTATTGTATTCATAACACGATGTTATTTTACTTTTTAATTTTATTTAGGTGCAATTACAGGTATTTATTTTGTAATGTGTATCTTTTTTATGGGAACGGTGGCAAATGAGCAGGTGCCAATGTGTGTAAATAGCAAATAGGTGATCCTCACAGACGATAAGCCTTCGCCCACAGACACTCCTAGCCTTTCCAGGGCTGCGGGTGAGTTGCTGGATTTTAGGCCTATAAGGGATTTAAGCCCTTTTTTAAGGTCCCCAAGTGGTATTGATTTGGAAATACTTCTGCTAGCAGCTGGTTCCACAGGCACAAAATGTCTTCAAAACATACACATTACAAATTAATCACTCAGATTTAAATGTACACGTTTAATGTTATTATTTCCAGAAGAGGTTCCTTATAACTAAACTAGATTCTATCAGAGAGCAGTATTGTCGAAACTTTTTATGGTATAGCTGACAACGGAACAGGTGGGTCTCCTGTATGGTTACTGGTAAGAAAACGATCATCGAGATGATATATCTCTATATATATAACTTTATTATTAATATCTCGAAGATGGTAATATTCAAAATCGCTCCGGTGTTCACGCTCCAATGCTTGCATACCATAAAAAAATATAAAAATTATAGTAACTGGATATGCATTATCTCTTTCCGTGGGATTAGATGACACTATCCCATACAACTTATACACGATGGAAATAACACCCTATTCCTATGTGTTTAGGTTGAATGTCCATTAAAGGAAGATATGAAAAATCGGTATGAAAAATGACGGTTTATTCTAAAAGCCTTTGTATGTTCTCATAATAGAGTCCAAAGTACAGAGACGCGTTATTTAGAGGTACAATAAGAAAACGTGATTTTATTTATTTTTAACTTTATTTAGTGGTAATATGATTGATTTTTGTATAGTTAAATTGGAATCTTTATAATCCAGGCGGTCCTGTATGTAAATTTTGGAAATAATTTATAAGCAATGGGAGACTACACGGCCAGTGACAATATCCGAAGAGATTTTATTGTTTTAATATTAATTTATGACAATTACGTCGAATTCTTCATCTACTGCGTTGTGTTTGGCGTTTGGGTGGTATGAGACGGTCTTATTAAATGTTAAAGACAGCGTGTATGCTTCGCAGGAGGTCTAAAAATTTTCTATTGTACAACGGACAAGAGAGCTAGTGGGTATTCTTGGTGGTAAGAGATCACCGCCTCCCATAAACAATCGCGCCTTACTTAAATATCTGAATTCTCTCTCTCTCATATCTCTGCGGGAAATAATGAGTGAAATAGACACAATATTGTGTCTGTTCTACAGAACTATATGAGTGATGAGTCTGTGTATATAGATATATCTACATACATAGACAGGGGTTGCGAGATTACATTTTGAATTTTTTTTCTATTATTATTTTTAAAAAGTCCTCAACTACTTGTTTCTAAGACAATGAACCTGTGAAATAGACAGAATTGTATCTGTCCATACACACACGATTCATAAGCCTCATAATGCGGTCTGCCATTTCCCGCGTCTGGTCTGTGAATTCGTTTTTTGCATCATCAGAAGCAACTAACCTAACGATCTTGTACAATTACTATAGGTAAATAAATCATTATCGAAGACATTAAAGCAGACACTGCATATAAGAGCTCACAGGAAACTCAGCGTGAAACGGTACTTGTACTGTACGGTACTTGTTTCGCAGAGTTAGCAAGGATATCGGAGTCCCTTAAAAATGCCGCTTAAGCGGTGTAAATAGCCGGCAACACAACCAATGCGCGGACTGTGGCGCGGTTGTTCATGGGCGGCGATGTTCTCTTACCATATAGGAGATCCACCTGCGTCTTTGAGGGAGGCCAATTTCCAGCAGTGGACTTGATGGTCTGATGATGATACTAATATTATAAAGCTGAAGAGTTTGTTTATTTGATCGCGCTAATCTCAGGAACTATTGATCCGATTTGAAAAAAAATTTCAGTGTTGAATAGTCCATTTATGGAGGAAGGCTATAGAATTTATTCTACTTTCAACAAAAATAGGGATCTTTCCTAAAAATACAATAATGTAACCCAAGGTGTAAAAATTACCAAAAAAGACCTAGCAAGAGGGGTGTGTGTATTAAAATTATTATTTTTGTTGATTAAAAACCCGTGCGAGGCCGGGATGATGTATTGCTATTTAAAACTATTTAATTATTTATTATTATTTATTTAATTATAACTATTTATTTATCGAATATCGGGAGGCAAACCTACCGGCTCAGTTAGGATAAGCAGTCCTCTGACTATGAACACCCCCAGCCCCTGATAGGCCACGGGTGTGTTATAGACCTTTTACAGATAGCTACTTTTGTATCTAAGGCCCACAAGTCGTATTGTTTCTGCATTGATGTCGATATAATTTATGTTAAAAACACTTTACATAAAGCACATACGTATTAAATCATATACAAATTTCTTGCTACAAGTATTTCATTACAGATTTCTATCCCTCAAATAGAACAATGACCTCTAAGTCGTAGACCTCTTGACGACTTATTAAGTAATTACCACCCGATATAAAAAAACGACAGATGGATGTACTTATCCCATTTGATTCCTTGCGCTGTGAGAAGTTTAATATCACGTGTATTTAATATACACTTAATTTAAGGGGAATATTGTGTTAACGAAGCCATATGTATTTGTGTAACAACATCTAAATTTTCTGTTGTTATTCTTCCAATGACGTAGTGAAACATAATTTTTATGGTATAGCGACTATTGCGATCGTCAACACGCCTGCGGCTAAAGCGGACAACGGACTGGGTTTCCTATATGGTGAGAGAACACCGCTGCCTTTAACCTACTGCGGCACAGTCCGCGCTTTGGATTGTGGTGCTGTTAATAGGAGGCAGTGATCTCTTACCATAGAAACCTACCGGCTCCGTTACTCGCTATAACATAAAAAACCTACAATAAGAGGATCTTAAAAAGGTTGTATATCATACCTGACGGCGCATTCGTCGACATCAGTCTCGCAGAGAGTGCCGGAGAAGGTGGGAGGGCATTCGCAAGTGTAGGAATTCAATCCATCCAAGCATGTCGCTCCGTTCTGGCATAAATGCCCGGGGCAATCGTCAATGTCGATTTCGCAGTTCTGACCGCGGTAACCTGGAAAGAAAGTAATATAAAGATTTGGCAATTGTTTCGCCGTACAAAATATGAATGTATGATTTAAATAATTTAATCAGTAATTAAACGCAAATCTATGTGATTCCCAGACACTATTCAAAATACAATATTTAAAATGCATTGCTTATTATCAATTTGCTTTTCTTATATATTCTAATTTTCATTGCATAAGGGATTTGATCGCACAGCCAATTGTGTATTCAACCTCCTTTTTGGTGAAGAAGTTAACTTTCGCGTCGATGAACCTCTAACAGAGGTCCGAGCGTGTAAGATACCTTTTGCTTACTTCGGTGTCGAATTAATTGGGATGCTTAGTTGCCGTAATCACCACGCTTGGTACGAAGACTGGGAGTGGTACTAGTTTTTGTAATAGTATAGGACAACGGAGCAGGTGGGTCTCCTATATGGTAAGAGAACATCGCCGCCCATGAACAACCGCGACAAAGTACGCGCACTGGTTGTGGCTTTTTACGCCGCTTGAGCGGCACTTTTAAGGGCCTCCGATATTCTCACTCACTCTGCGAAACACAGTACAAGTACCGTCTCTCGCTAAGTATTCTGCCAGCCCGTGGTATCACTTCGGACGAGCCGGCCCAATTTATGCGTCATCATATACTTCAGCATGGCTCTCCCACGGGTGAATTACTCCACGATATTTTTTCGGTAACTACAAGACTAATATTAGTAAATTTCGAAGCTAGTTATACATATCAAAGAATAATATACTCCAACCACTGCTAAAAGAAATGTAAGCCAGCGAATATACTTTCACTGAATCTGGTTCATTGTTGGCCTACGAGTACTAATTAACTGACAAACTAACAGAGAGGTTCCCACGAGCGCATGTGTTACAGTTTAAGTCTTTCAGCGGTATGACGTCATATACATGTGGCGAACAACACAAAAATACAGAGACTGGTTTGTCTTTTGTAATGTAGCTTCTATCTCATAGATTTTGACGTGTTTCTCCTTTGAAGATTGAAATAATGACAAGAAAACATAAAAAAATACGTTTAACGTATGTATTATATATTTTTTTATTCTGTAGCGGGTAACGGAGGGGCGACGGTGTTATCTTACCATATAGGAGACCCACCTGCTCCGTTATCCGCTATAGTATTAAAAAAAAGGTATAATAAGAAAATGCTAATGACTTTCATAAAAATGAATGCAAATTTGTCTCAAATATTGGCGCTTATCAAACTTGACAGGTAGACAAGTGCAGAGAGGTGTGAATAAAATCAAGATAATGTCTTAATTACGATTCCATTTTGAAATTAATTTGCATACAAGTATTCGGAGATATAAAACATATTACATATCTGTATAGACTTTTTATGATATTCCGGACAATGGTGGGACTTCTATATGGTAAGAGACAACCGTGTCATAATCTCCACCTTGATTGTGTTGCCGGCTTTTTTCGTCGCTTAAATTACATCAAGGGCTTCCAATGTCCTCACTCAGCGAAACATAGTAGAAGTGCATAGTAGAACTTCTAAGTACATAACATTATTCTAAGACCAACGAGATTTTTACCATTATGTTTCATCCACTGAGTTCATTTGGCCCGTTGTTAGAACCTGTGAGATTGGAACCTGTGGTAGACTGATTTTGACGTTCAACGAACTACATTTTTGTATTTATGATAAATAAAAATATTTCATTCCATTTAAAATTGATATTTTATTGCTTTTAATATAGCAAACCACATGAGATACATTTACACATGCTAATAAGAGTCTTGTATAACAGCCCTTATTTTTCAAATAGGTTAAGAACTTATAATAGTAAGATGATTATGAAACACCGTAGCAGTGAAATATTTGATTTGAACTTAAAGGTTAACTTAATCGAGGTGTGGTCTGCAAGAAACTATTACTGAGCGGTAATTAATTATTAAAAGTTAAAAAATTACACGCAAATCTAAGCGATCTTCAGACCTAACTCAAAATATGTAAAGATATGTAATATGTAAGAAAAAATGGGACTACTTCGCAGTTATGTTTTTATGATATAGTGGCCGCTTAAGCGGTATATTATTATTATTTTCTTGATATTAAGTATAACGGAAAGAAACCTTTAGCCGCGGCTGCAATGCCGGTGATAAGAGATAGGTTTATCTATGCAAAATCAAGTTTGGAGATTTGATTATCATATTGTGAGAGTTTCGACACACTAAATTCCCACATTGACTAAATAGAATTTATAAACGGAAGCTAACAAAATAGGGTTATCACTAGCACTATTTTAGTAAAAAAGATTTTTGAAAAAACATTCCACTAACTTCAAAATATCCTAAAGTATAAATAAATGTTATTATATAATAAATGAGCCAATTTTTTTTGTCACAAAAAGTGGCTATTATAGTTTTATTTCTGTTTTTTTAAAATCAGTTAAAAACTGCTAAACAAATCTTAAAAGTCGTTTAATTATTACGTTAGAAGTATTAATATTAACTTTTTAATATACACATATTTAAATTTTATATAATGTAACGCCTTAATTATCTTAAGAAAAAATGAAATTTTCTAACACAAGATTTTCATATATATAAGACCCAATCTTGTATTTAATTTTCATAATCTTTTCACCAGATTATTTTTATTTTATTTATAGAATTTCCCATTTAGATGATATTCCAAAAGAATATCACATTTTTATATTATAAAAATTTGAATTTTTAAAACAAGTGTAAAAAAGGTTACTGGCAACCCTAATACGGCATTAATTTAATTAATTCACCAAACATATGATTACAGTTACAGTCAACATTAATAGAAATAAGCTTTTAATAGGATGTTCTTAGAACGAGTGTCTTATCTAAGGTGTATAAATATGGCGTGGTTTCAGCTTGCAAATCCTTCTCGCTGATGGACTAATTACAGTTTTTGTGTGCAGATTTGATGCAGCTTTATTGACATGCTTGTAAGAATAGTTGAACTTTTGGGATGCTTTAAGAAGCACGCATCTAGACGAAATGTAAGTCAATTTAAATGTTTATTAAATCCATGACGTCAACTCTTCAAAAA
>DWCF01006693.1:0-11929 GCA_018230265.1 Delias oraia | reverse complement strand
ACACGAAAGTTTGTTCCGATGGATGTTTTTTATTCCTTCACGCGAAAATACAGAACGTATTTTAGTCAAACTTTGTACTAATATAGATTATAATCAGAATAACACATAGATTACAGTTTATAATTGTATTGAGCAAACATGACAATATTTAATAGAAACACATAAGTCCGTCTAGGTGGGTAGTGTAGCGGGCAGAACGACTTCTGCCTCTGAGTCTACTACTTATTATATATATAGACCCATGCTGTAGCATAATATGCTAACGCACTAATTGGGCCAGTTCGTCCGAAGTGATACCAAGGGCGCACAGAATACTTAGCGTGAAACATTATTTGTACTGTTTCGCTGAGTGAGTGAGGATATTGGTGGTGGTAATGCGCAGTATGTAACGAGGTAGTCAATAGGCGGCGATGTTCTCTTACCATATAATAAGAGACCCAGCTGCTCCGTTGTCCACGACCTATACATATTTTTTGTATTAAAGTAGATCATTTTGAAAATATTAGTACTGTATTTTAAAAACATGTATTTGCGATATAAAATATAGGTTATTTTTATTTATCCGGGTTATTTATAACACTATGTCTTATACTTACGTCATCTCTTGTTTCTTCACCCAAAGAAGATGCTTCAATTTCTGTTCAGCAATTATTTTATTCAACTCGGCTGTTTCTCGCATCGCTCGTATTATTTGCCTTTCCTCTTTCAGTGACTCCATTTTTATTTCCTTCTCAGTCGATGAAAACCTAAAAATTAAACTTAAACATAGGTAGTTCAATCATTATTCACTATTATTTTAACTGGCAATGGATACAAATTTGACTTGTGTTTTGTCTGAGTGGCTACTATCTAAATAAGTGAGGATACAGGAGTCCACCAAGTGTAGCACACTGTATAAGAATCCAGCAACACAACCACAGTGGTGTTCGCAACGCAATTGTACATGAGCGGTCGTTATCTGCCACCACTCGTCAGCCCTGTTTTGCATTGTAATAAAAACAATTTTGAAATCTAACTTCTAATCATCATAGGAGAATTGATTTTCTACATTTTCACTTTTAATATGAGATTTATTACTTTTATTAGTTAGTCACAGAATACTCAGCGTGAAACAGTTCTTGTTCTGTGTTTCGCAGAGTGAGTGAGGATATCGGAGGCCCTTAAAAGTCCCGCTTAAACGACGTTAAAAGCTGGCAACCCAACCAATGCGGAATATGGCGCGGTTGTTTATAGGCGGCGGTGTTCTTTTTCCATATAAAACCAGACCAACCTGCTCCGTTATCCGCTATATAATAAAAAAGATAGTTCATACACCGTAAATCTGGTTTATAGTAACAAAAGCATTTTAAGCGCCAAAATAAAACTACAGTCATAGATTAGTGTCGCAGAACATTTAAATTTGGACCATTAGTCTGTGTTAATTAGTTAAAAATACACAAAAATACTAATTATTTATAATATTAGTGTAGAT
This sequence comes from Delias oraia, assembly GCA_018230265.1. Lineage (NCBI taxonomy): Eukaryota > Metazoa > Arthropoda > Insecta > Lepidoptera > Pieridae > Delias > Delias oraia. The sequence goes on along the minus strand of DWCF01006693.1, from coordinate 10,458 downwards.
TCAACTCAAGTAGGTATGTAGGTTGTTACGCATTAATTCTATATCTAATTTAGAAATAATTATAACCCAACGAATATTCTTAAAAAAGACGAGAAATATGTTTTACACAAAATACCGAATGCTTTAGGAATCAAAGATCACTTACTTTAAAAAGTCATGCAGCTGTGAGAAAGGATTGAAATCAAAATTGGGTTCTGTCATAGTTTCAGTTGTCCGTTGATTTTCACCATCTTGAATCACCTCAGTTGTGTCTGAGAGATCCATTGGATGAGATAAAGATGAGTCTGTTACTGTCATGTCGAAGTCAACTTGCGCGTTATCTTCACCGCTACAGCTTGGTTCGTTAATTTCACTTAAATATTAAATAATAAAGCTTGAAAAACTTTAAATTAATTCACCTGTTGGAGAGCCATGCTGAAGCATATGCTGACGCACTAATTAAGCCGGCTCGTCCGAAGTGACGGGCTCAGAATATTCAGAGTGAAACGGTATTTACTTGTTCTGTGTTTCGCAGAGTGAGTGAGGATATCAGAAGCCCTTAAAAATGCCGCTTAAGTGGCGTAAAATGCCAGCAACACAACCAATGCGCAGACTATGGCGAAGTTGTCCATGGGCGGCGGTGTTCTCTTACCATATAGGATACCCACCTTCTCGATTGTCAGCTTTACTATATAAAAAAGAAACATAATTTATAACACCTGCAATATCTTGTTAGCAATTATTATATAAATTCAACTTTGCTCATATATATTTTACAGGCGCTAGTATTAGCAGTTTGTATTATATAAAAAAAAAATCTCAATTATAATTAAATTAAAGACTTTATTTATTCACGAATCATGGAATAAATATCTTCAAAGAATAAATTTATTTTTAATTGATTAATATTTAACATGATAAAACTAAGAATTTTATTTAAGAGTTTGTAAGCGAAAACGTGACAAAAATGTATGTTTAATTAAAAATGTTGCGTATCAACACTTTTTCAAATTAAAAATTACTTACTCATCAATAATTTCCGTTTTTACTTCAATGTTAGTCTTTAAATTCAATGCAATTGAGTGTCCCTTCTCTTCATTTTTCAGTTCGCCATCTTTCACTAATTCTAATATGTTACATACTTCAAAGGACTGTCTTGAATATTTCTGTACCGCTGTTCCATTTAAAGAAATCTCTTCCCGTGCAATACGCTTCATGTTCTGCCATTGAGTCTTCAATTTCTTGATCGAAAATCCAGAGAATTTATTGCCAAACTTCAACGTCAATTCGCGTAATATTTCATTCCAGGCGACATCTTTCCCATCATAATTAGTGGGCGCGTTTGGTTTGTTAACAACGATTTCTTTACGCTCCTTAATTAAATCCAGCAGACACTGTTTCTCTTCAAGTGACCAGTTCGGTGTTCGCGAGCGCCGATTAGTTATTTTCCTCATATTATTGAATGGATCTTCAAAGTTATGGTTAATTTTCTGCAACGTTTTGTTACAAACGATGCACTCAATGTTCAATTCAAGAGACATTTGAATTTTAAGAGACATTTAAAACAATCGACTAACGAAATGCCGAAACTTATTTTGACAACGGAGGTTGCTACATGCTGTGTTAGTTTTATTTTACAATAATGAGGTTCATTTTGAATTTCGCATTTTGCATAAATATCAAGTTGGCTATGTGTTTAATTTTTTTATTTATTTTTTTAAAAAATTGTATTGCTTCGATGATTCATTTAAATTATCTATACATTAGTTTATCATAGCGGTAAAGGTTGTGTTTGTGACTTTGTAAGAGTAATCTCTGAATCTAATAAATCGGTCTTGAAATTTTTTTACCAATAAAAGGCTACATGCTATTTTATATTAATTCTGAAAAATCAAAAGGCTTTTTTATGGTATAGCGGAGAACGGAGCAGGGTCTCCTATATGATAAGACTCCGCGCATTGATTGAGTTGCCGGCTTTTTACGCCGCATTTTAAAGGCCATCTGACATCTTCACTCAGTGAAACATAGAACAAGAGTACAAGTACGGTTTGACTATGAGCTTCTTCGTGTTAGTCGGATTTATAAAGTAAGTTAAAGATAATATGATCTAACGATAGGGTTTTTACAATGAGAGCTATTATTATTACATGGTCTAACAGTTTCTAACTCATAGAATTGCCATGCTGAAACTTGTGTTGACGCTCTAATCAGACCAGCTCGTCTGAAGCGATACCGCAGGCATGAAGCGATAATTGTACTGTGTTTCACTGAGTGAGGGTATCGCTAAAGCGGCGTAGAAAGCCGGCAAGACCAAAGCGATATATGACGCAGTTGTCCGTGGGCTGTGGTGATCACTTACCATATAGCAGACCCACCTGTTCCGTTGTCCGCTATACTTTACAAAAAGGGCTGTGATGCCACAGCATAGTCATAAACTCTCATCCAGGGTTAATAACACAGCATTATGAGCGCAAACTAAATAAATATTTAAAAAATGATAAACGTCTTAGTTTTCACTGACACATTTTCAAACGTAATCTTAGGTTGTATTTTGTTGTTGGAAATAACTTACAAGTGAGTTTTTTAAAAGCTATAGGATTAGCCACTGCCCATGGACATGCTACCCTTAGCTGGGCCATGGGTGTTTTGCTATCCTTTAAAGCCACTTTTTTAAAAAGGCCGTGTCATAATGATTAGAACTAATATTTAGATAATTTATACCATTTTTAATTAAACCATTCAATGCTAAGATAACGAGAGAGTTATGCACATATACACAACCGTGGGAGAGTCATGCTGAAGCATGACACACTCTAATTGGGCCGGCTCTTCAGAAGTGAAACCACGAGCCCACAAAATATTCAGCGTGAAATGGTAGTTGTACTTGAAACGATGCTTCTACTGTTCGCTGAGTGAGTGAGGATATCGGAGACACTTAAAAAATGCTGCTTAATTGGATTAAAAAGCCGGCAACACAACCAATGCGCAGACTACGGCGCGGTTGTCAATGGGCGGCGGTGTTCTCTTACCATAATGGAGACCCACCTGCTTCGCTGTCGGCTATACTTTAAAAAAAAATGATGCATTTGTATGGAAATAGTTATAGAAAAGTGTCGTTTTAAGACAATTTCAAGTAAGTTTTCAAAATTATCACTGCTTGGGTGATGGTGATCTCTTACCATAGAGCAGAAACGCCCGCTCCGTTGCCCACATAAAAAAGAAGAGTCACTGAACCAGGTTGTTGTGTAATTTTTATAAAGTATGCCGCTAAAAAGGAATCCGTTTAATCAGCACAAAAATGGCTTCCTACGGGAAATCCCTTTGAATAAATTTTATAGGCATTTATTGGTCCTAGTTTGCACAACTTGGTATTTAAAATGAACTTGTTTTTTCTATTAGCCATAAACAACAATAAACAAATAATTTATTTTGAACAATTTCTTTGTCAAAATATAATTATTTCATGTAGCCAAAAAAGGCCTATTTTTATTTCTTATATCGAATCTATGATATCACATGTTTTTTGTCGATCAAGCCAGTCCCTTTAAAGATTAAGCATCCAAAAATACTGATAGGAAATATATAAAGAATTAGTAGGTAATTCATTTTCATTCCTAAATCGTATGAGTCAAACTCAAACATTTAAGATTATCTAAATCTGTATATTTAAAACTGTGAATATTCGGCGAGCAACTGGTTTTTTTGTAATTAAAAAAGAGTGACTGTAAGAATATAATACCTGTCAAAATATTACAAAAAGTTTGTTTTTGAACTTTAATTGTAGCACTTTCACGATGTAAAACCATGCCAGTCCGCATTTATTTTTGAATAACGTTATGAGACATTCATCTTACAGTAAACATATTATTTTGATTATATATGTATTACATAATGGAACAAGCAGTTTCCTCTGATGGTAAGAGATCATCGCCGTTCACAAAAAGGCCAAACAATCGCGGCTCAATGCTCGCGCTCATGGGAGAGTTATGCGGAAACATGCTGACGCACTAATTGGGCCGGCTCTTCCGAAGTGATACCACGGGCTCAGAGAATACTCGTCGTGAAACGGAGTACCGTTTCACGATGCAGTACAAGTATGTACTGCGTTTTGCAGAGTGAGTGAGGATATCAGACGCCCTTAAAAGTATCGCTTAAGCGGCGTAAAAAGACGGCAACACGGTGGGTCTCCTATATGATAAGAGAACAGCGCCGTCGATGGACTAACGCGATTAAGTCCGTGCTTTGGCTGAGTTGCCGGCTTTTTACACCGCTTGAGCGTCATTTTTAAGGGTCTCTAATACTCTCAGCGAAACATATTAGAATTACCGTTTCAAGTACAACTACCATTTCACGATAAATATTCTGTGAGCTAAGTATTCCCGTAGTATCACTTCGGCACTTCGGATGAGCTGGCCCAATTAGTTTTCAGCATTCAGCTTTTCAGCTTCAGCTTTTTTTGAAAGATTATTATAATTTTATGGGCCTCTGATATCCTTATTCAATTATCTAAACAGTATTATTTCACGCTAAGTAGTATTCTATAAGGCAGTGGTATCTATCACTCCAAATGATCTTTGTTTGTTGTGTTTTCTTTCTTATATGAAAAGAGGTAGGCAAACAAGCAGTAGGCCCTAGAAGTAGGGTTGGTTGGACACCCCCAGCCCTAACTGAGCCGTGGGTACATTGTCGGCTTTTCAAGGATAGGTACGGTTTTTTTTAAGGTTCCCAAGTCGTATTGGTTTAGAAATACAGGAAGTTGATTCAACAGATTGTTGCTCGGTACAAAATGTCTTAAAAAACGTTCAGATGTTGAACGACCAACATCGAGATAAAACAGATAAAACAGTATATTCTGCCTCGATGTTCCATGATGGAGATGTTTGGGTAAAAGCTCCCTCCGTCCTTATCTCCTCCTCCTTTCATGACTCTCTATTTTTGCCTGCCTTTATACATCCTATAAGAGCTAAAAATATTAGAGCAATTTGAATTAAAGGTAAATTTTGAGGTGTTGTAACAGTGTGGTTTAACTTGGAATTACAGCTCGGTCGTTATACGAACTTATCTGTAGCAAGATATCGTGTTAATTACAACAAATTAAAATATTATAATTTAATATTATTGAACCCATTATAAAAATTAAATAGAACTTATTGGAAATCAAAGTCTTTATATTAATATATAAAGGCTTTGATTTCCAAGCTTATGCCTTAAAAGGCACAGATAAAACAATGTAACAATAAGTAAAATGATGTATTCATTAATATTTTTTGGTCCATAGACAATATTATATTTATACGTGGAGAAGAAATGCTGACGTAAAGATTGGATCAGCTCGTCTGAAGTGATACCACTGGCTCACAGAATGCTCAGCGTGACGTTTCACGTTTCACATTTGTACTGAGTTTCGTTGAGTGCTTGAGGATATCGGAGGTGGTTGAAATTTTGCTGCTTAAGCGGCGTAAAGTGTGACAACTCAACTAAAACCGCGAACTGTGGCACCATAAAGAGATCCACCTACTCCGATATCCGCTATACCGTAACAAAAAAAGATATATAATACCACAATAAAATAGACATTAAGAAAACAAAAGCGTAACACTTGGTTGGAGTATTATAATGTTTAAACTAGTTTCAAACAGGTTCTTAGAATATAGAAGCAAGAGGATTCCTATAATGTAATAATATTAGTTTTAGTTTTTCGTATAATATTCGTCCGTATCTTATGCATCCCTAATTTTTAAGCAACAAATTGATAATAAACATAAAAAAATACCGGCCATACTAAAGTTATGAAATATGGAGCTTATGTAAACGTAAGCTTATGAAAAGCAACCACAATCTTTTTGATGTTTGTTACTGTTTCACGTAAAAACTACCCAATGGAATTTATTGTAAATTTACAATAATAAAGCTTACACGTCGGAAAAACATATATATATATATATATATATTTATATATAAAAGTGTCACGTAAGGCGGCAAAATAATCCCATTTTCGTGTCATGCGCTGAAATATTGTAAGAGTTACACAAATTTAATGTATAATGGAAATGTATCTCTTAGAAGATAATATATGTTTCGCTGTGTGAAAATATCGGAGGCCTTTCAAAATGCCTCTTGAACAGCGTAGAAAATCGGCAACACATATTACGCGGACTGTGGCACGGATGTCCATAGGATGTTGTTCTCTTACCATATAGACCCACCTGCTTCGTCATTCCCTATACCATAAAAAGTATCACGTAAGTCATACCCAGTACCTTATCTGAAAAATCGTCTACTTACAACGTAAAACTAATTTCGTTCAGTAAAAACAATTGCTTAACATTGTTGTATGCTTCTTTGTAGTATATAAAAACTTTTCATTGAAGAAAGCAATTTTTTTAAGGAATAAAATTCTAACTTTCGATTGAATCAGTCGAGCGTTGAGCGTAGTGGGCAGAGCACGTCGTTCGTTTCGTGCACGAATTAATTATAATTATTAACTGAAAATAATTTATTCTGATTAATCGTGTAGTGCATTGTCAAAAAGTGACGTATAGTGATTAGTGACACAACACTGAACTCTATAGTGTGAAAATAATTTTGTTGAATTTCTCGGTGAGTAAGAAAATTAAGTTTTACATAAAACTTAAGTTTAGTTATTTTTAACTATAGTAAGAAATTTATGTCTTACATTAAACTTGAGTTAAGTAACTTTTTAAATATGGTTTCAACTATTTGATACCATACTATACTAAACAATGTGAAATTTGACTTTTATTGAATTTCTCAGGAATAGAAAAATTAAGTTCTACACAAACTTAACTATTTAACTTGAGTTTAGTTATTTTTTAACTTTGCTGTGATTTAACCAATTAAATTCCCATTGATATATATTGCGCAATGTTAACTAACTCATCGTAGACACCACTACAAATTCTAATATTTCTATTATATATATATATATATACTATATTATAAAACATAAAACATTTAATTTTAATTATGTCATCTTAATACTAAATAAAAGCATTCTTCGCATATGAGCACTTTAATTTAAAATGATTAATAGTGTATACAATATATATTATTAATAATATGTATTATATTAAGTTATATTTATATTCTATGGTCAAGACATGAAAGCGCGATGCTAGTCTATAATGAACCCATACATTACAAATAACTTAGCCGACCTACAGCTCTGTTGTAAAGAAAACTCCTTATAATATTAATTACCATCTATTGATTGAGCTATTACCATTATCCAAGAGAGTTGCCTATAACCAGCAGTGGACGTCTTGCGGCTGAAATAATGATGATGATGATGATGATGATGATGATTACCATTATAGGATTAATTGTCTGCCTCGTTGTCCGCTGTTTTATATAAACTATTTAGACCAACCAAGATAAATAACTTACAAAACATCACAGATTAACTTCTAATTGATAATCCTCTGTTTTAGTAATATTCCGTCACTATTTGTCAAGGTTAAATGTTCTTAGGAGGCAAAGCTTTATAGCTAAACAACGCCGAATCGCTAAGATTTTTTTAAAAGATTAAAAAATGTTTTTTGATTATTCTTATAATATATATAAAATATTTATATAAAAATGAATCGATATATTTTTATTAATATCGGTAAACAATTAATATAGTAGTGAATTAAAAGAAAATTACATTTAAAATTTATAATGTCTTCTTTAATTTTTTAAGATTGCTTACCAAATAAGTTGTAACAAATCCTAAAAATGCAGTTCAATCATAAAAGTTTAAATTCAATTTGGAAGAGCCATGCAGAAGCATATGCGGACACACTAATTAGGCCCGCTCGTCCGAAATAATATTACTGGCTCACAGAATACTCAGCGTGAAACAGTAATTGTACTATGTTTCGGTGAGTGAGTGAGGTATCGCCCTTCAAAATGCCGTTTAAGCAGCGTAAAAAGCCGGCACCAGAAATAATGTAGCTTCTAAAAGATGAAAGAATTTTACGAATCCGTCAGCTTCAGAGTTCATTCGATTCAAATAAATAAACAAATATTTCCTCTGTATATTATTAAAGATAATCATTTAATTATTGTAAATTATAGGTTATTATAAATCAGTGTCATTTGAAAGTTGTTGACAGTAGACATCTTTTATCACAGATTAATCAGCTTGGTTTGTTTTGTAATTAAATAAATAAAGGTGAAATAATTATTTAAGTTATATGTAGTGTTTTCTTAAGGGAATAATAAAACAGAAATAGCTCTGCAGACAGACGATTCGATAGAGCTTCCTAGCTTAATGGTTTTAAAAGTGTACCATGAAGCGAGAGGTATCGGTTTCGAACTCCGGTCTGGACAATTATTATTTATAATTTATTCTGGAAGGTCTTGACAGTGGCTGGGCGAGTGTCTTAATATTGTCGCACCGGGTCGGCTCGTCCGAAGTGATACCACTGGGTCACAGAATAGTCAGAGTGAAACGGCACTTGTACTGTGTTTCTCAGAGTGAATGAGAAGATATCGGCGACCCTTTAAAGTGCCGCTTAAGTGACATAAAAAGACGGCAACACAACCAATGCGTGGAATGTGGCGCGGTTGTTCATTGTCGGCGGTGTTCTGTTACCATAAAGACACATTTGCTCCGTTGTCCGCTATAAAGTAATAAAAAAAACAAAAAATTAAGTAGTGGTTCGCGGCACAAAATGCCATAAAAATGCTCAATTGTGGAACAAACATCGAGGTGATTTGTTAGAGAAGTGTTTGAGTTTTTTGCTACTATCTCATTTAGGTGCGTTGGATAGCCTGTATAACGACTAAGCGATATTTTATAAATGATTATTTTAAAAATCAGATTTGAAAAATCGATGGCGTAAATTCAAAGCGCAACACAACTTAACCTATAGACTATAGAGTTACTAGTATTAGAATTATGGATTGATTAGAGTAGGATTAATGAGTAGGGAAAGTAAAGATTAGTGGGGTTTAGTGAAGGTTAGTATTATAGGGTAAGTAAAGGATTATTCAAACCGATCAAATGGTTTCGAGGGCGATTCACATTTTCGGTCCGCCGTAGCTAAAACAAGGTATGCGGTTCTTGTATTAAATTTTAACCACAATCAATTCACACTTCTTACAGATTGGCTCTTTGTTGTTGTGTATGTAACATTTTTCTTTTTTTGCCGCCTTTCTACGACACTTAAGCGGCAGTCTTAAGCGCCTCCGACATCCTCACTCACTCTGCAAAATACAGTATAAGTTACAAGTACCGTTCCATGCTGTGTATTCTGTGAGCCCGTGGTATCACTTCGGATGAGCCGGCCCAATTAGTGCATCCACATATGCATCAGCATGACTCTCCGACGACATTATTCTTTGTTTCTTTTATGACGTTTGTTTACCGGCTACGAAAATTAAACGGTATATCGGGTAAAGGCTGGTAGCAGCTGAATCCCTCTGTAGTAAACGCGCCTTGGTGTGGTGCTGGGAGGCTTTGACAGTGGCTGGGCGAATGTCTTAATTTATCTTAGCCGTGGAAGATCCATGCTGATGAGCTGGCTGTTCTAAGAAATACCACGGGCTCAAAGAATTCTCAGCGTGACGCGGTACTTGTACTGTTTCGCTGAGAGGGTGGGAACCTTGAAATTATACCGCTTAAGAGACGTAAAAAACCGGTAACATGACTAAAGCGCGGATTATGACGGAGTAGACCATGGGCGGCGGTGTTCTCTTACAATTGGCTTGGGGGAAGTTGGACCAGCGCTTCACCATTTGTGGTGTGGTTTATGAAAAGCGACAGCTTTATTTAATCACCGAATGTGATACCTTGACATTAAAAAACGCCGACGTAGTACTTATACAAGTCTAATTTATTTAGGGTGTTTTGAGGTCGTTTGAATTTTTTACTAAAATTAGTTTTTTTGTGCTACAGCGGACAACGGAGCAGGTGGGCCTATATGGTAAGAGAACAGCATCGCCCATTGATACCGCCTCCGCGTCACAGTTCGCGCATTGGTAGTGTTGCCGGCTTTTTACGCCGCGGAATTTTTTTTAACGGTCTTCAATATCATGACTCAACGAGACACAAGAGAAGCTTTGTGTCCAGTATAGCTACTCTTTCACCCTGAGTATTCTGACATTAGTTTTTGATGTTTATATGATATTTTTCATCTTTCTTTTTAAATATTAAATGTATAAAGAAATGATTTTTTTTAAGTAAACTAGATTGCGGTAGATTTTTAAATATGGCGAGAGACAAATTATTAATAAACCTCAAATGTTGTTTCTTTATTTTTATAGATGTATATTGTTCTTATATTCATATATTTTACGTAGTTGTAAATATTTTATGGTAAAAATCTTTGATTTTACAAAATATCATAACTGGTTTATACTTAAATTATTCGATACTATAATTGCTTTATATGTAATTGATGTCAATTGATAATTTTTTTTAGTTTTGACCGTTGAGTTGATAAAAACACTTTGATTTAATATATTTAAATA
>DWCF01006692.1:0-11930 GCA_018230265.1 Delias oraia | reverse complement strand
TTTAAGGGCCTCCGATATCCTCACTCACTCTGCGAAACACAGTACAGGTACCGTTTCACGCTGAGTATTCTGTAAGCTCGTGGTATCACTTCGGATGAGCCGGACTAAGAGTGAGGTTATCAGAGGCTCTTAAAAGTGTCATTTAAGCGGCGTAAAAAGCCAGAAACACAACCAATGCGCGGACTGTGACGCAATTCTTCATGGATGGAGGTATTCTCTTACCATATAGGAGACCCACCTGTTCCGTTGTCCGCTATAGAATAAAAAACTAATATACTGGTTTTACTGACCTGTATCGCGTGTGGTCTCTCGTTGCCCTGGAGTAGCGTCGGTGGCGCGTCTCGACCAGTCCGCACCCAAAGGTTGAAATCATTGGCAGCTCCCCAGCGGTCTTCTTCGCCTTCGTCCTGCTCACCTTCAGCGCCGGCTTGCAACACGTGCAGCGCTTGGCGGACAACGCAGCGAGCACTCATATCCGGACTCACAGATACTGTTTTACACTGAAATTGGTAAAATCTCTTTAGTGGATAGCGAAGACAAAACATTGATGAACATCATAGGCATAAATCAATACAATACATTTATTTATTACAAAAACAGTCATTACATTTTTTTATTACTACATATATATACATTACTTATATATATTTATTTGTGGGAAACAATTGGGAATTTGAATAATTCCTCCACGCTATAGAACACCTCTAACAACAGCCACCGCTTTACTCTACACTTAAATTTTGGGGTGGGAGCCAGCGAGGATCGCGGGACCCATAATATAAACCGAGCGCTCGAATTTTGTCAGAATATGTTTGTTTATATTGTTTTTTAATTAGTAATCATTCGTTATGGTCGAAAGCATTGCTAATTATTAGTGACATGATACTTTTTTTATTCTATAGCGGACAACGGAGCAGGTATGTGTGTCTCTTATATGGAAAGATAACACCGCCGCCCATGAACAACCGCGCCAAAGTCCGCGCATTGGTTGCATTGCCGGCTTTTTCGCCACTTAAGCGGCATTTTTATGAGCCTCCGATATCCTCACTCACTCAGTGAAACACAGTACAAGTACCGTTTCACACTGGGTAGTCTGTGAGCCCGTGGTATCACTACAGACGAGCCGGCCCAATTAGTGAGTCAGCATATTCTTCAGCATGGCTCTCCCACGGGTGCGAAAAATCTAAATAAATAACGTTTACTATAGCTTTTTACGAGATCAAGCGCTGTTCAGCTTTCGAAGCGAAATGCACATTGCAATGGAGGTGATTTTGGTAGAGTCACATTCCCTCCATTGTACGTGATTTGCTTTTCTAAAACTATCTCAGGATATGTAACGAGAAAGTAAAACAAGCGAAAGTTGAACCTTTCCCACAGCCACCGAAAAGAAATGCATTATAATAAGTGAAATGTTAGTGTACTTACGAATTCGATTGAGCTTGTTAGATCTTTGTAAAATATTTGAATGTTTGTCGATTTTGGTTCATTGCTCAGCTGGGTGTTGAGTGCGTTCTGAATCTTTCTGAAAATTTACATCATGTTTTAGTATACCAACGTGATGCATTGTTTAGATTATTTACCAAGTTTATTGATAAGAGATCAAAAAAATTTACTTAAACGTTTTGTTAATGTCTTAGTGGGCGATCGTTTATCACTGAAGCACGGTACACGAAACAATAGTTATTGATTTTTTAAGTTTTTAAATAATATGGTTAAAGCTTAAAACCAGTTTTAAATCTATAGTATGAAAAACGTATTAATTCGTTTCAGTGTTACAATATATTAATTTTTATTAACAAAGTATTGTAATGTACAAATACTACTTTATAACTTATGTATTTTTATGTAGAAGTATAATATCAATTATAAAGATCGCCGGAAGACGCTGGTTACAGGTAGCCTCCGACAGGTATGCATGGAGGTTCATTTGGGAGACCTTTTTTATATTAACGATGTCAAACGAGCATGAGGCTCACCCAAGGCAAGTGGTTCTCCGCCCATGGACACCTCCTGTCCTTGCAGAGCCGCGGCTACGTTGCCGGCCTTATGCCTATATCCAGTAGTGGACTTCTTACAGTTGAAATGATGATGATAATATAACTCACCTATACCATGTATCTCTTGCAGCTTGCGTGGGATAGGTCGCGAGGTAGTTGATCACTCCACTCAGAGTCGGCCAACCGACAAGGAAGCCGGTATCGTCGCTTTCTGCCAAGGATATCCACAACTCGACAAGCCTTACGCTCTCCTTTAACTTAAAGCAATTTGTGCCTCTGGATTTTCCCACCAGCAGCAAATCATTGAAGAGGAACAAATGTCTATCTAACGGTGGGGAAGTGGAGCCCATGGGGCATAACTGGGTCGGTGCTTCCATAATAAAGGTGCGCGGCAAAAGCGAGCTGCTCGCAGAGACTGTACCACTGATGTCCAAGCTCGGCCGCTTGCGTAGGCTTTTTGATTTCTGAAATTAGAGGTTATTGCATAAATATATGTCGTTTAAAAGTCTAACTTTACTTTGTAGGACTTACGTATCCTCACTAATTAAGCAAAATATTATAAAAGTATTGCACACTGGTATTCTGTCAGCCTGTGGTCACAACGAACGAGCAGACCCTACCCTACGGCGTCTGCGAAAGCTATGCTCTCTCATATGGGAAACTAGCACTTCAAAAGGCAAAATATTAATGTATACTTCGAATTATCAATTACGAGCTTACTAAGGCTATTCATTTATAATTATCAATTAAAAGCTAACGACGCTCTTTAAGGTAATTACTTCATACAAGGAGTAAACTTTTGTATTGTTTACAATTGAACACTGCAAACTTTTCATTACAAATTGATTGATGAAGTCTTTAGAAGTGTAATAAAGTTTTCAGAAGGCAACGCTAGTACAGTTGAAGGCCAGAATTGCATAAAACAATCATTAAGCATGAATTGTTTGTACTATATGTCGATCACTGCATTATATCAAAAAATTATTTCGTTCTAAGATTGTGGTGAATGTTTTTTTTGGCACGATTCGACGACTGCAGCAGGGCTTATGGAAATTTGCAGTAGGTATCTGTTTTAATTGTTGTCTTTCCTGTTATACCATAAATAATATAAAGCATTTATTAATTATTAATAATAAAAGGCATTTATTCAAATAGGCCCCATAAAGGGTTAATTACAAGTTAATTAACGAAGCGAATTTGTGAAGCTTTGACTGTGAATTTGAAGCTAATTTTCCACTTATGAATTAAACATCTTTACATAATGCCACTAGGCCAGTGATGAACATCTTTAAACTAAAGTTACAGAGTTTGAGTTGGCAGTCCAACTAATTTATAATTGGCGATCGAATGCTTTTTCAAATGAAAACGGTGGCAAAAGAGCAGGAGGATCATATTATAGTCCGCGGGTGTATTGACAGACTTTTATTGATATGTATCTACGCTCCTTAAAGGTATCTAATTCGGAAATACTAGCAGGCAACTGATTCCACAGAGTGGTGCATGGCACAAAAGTCCTTAAAATACTCGGCGTGAAACGGTTCTTGTACTGTGTTTCACATAGTGAGTGAGGATATCGGAGGCCCTAAAAAGCTGCTTAAGCGGCGTAAAAGGTCAGCAACACAAGCAACGCGCGGACTGTGCGCTGTTTAACATATAGGACACCCAACTGCTCCGTTGGCCGCCATACTATAAAAATCCCTTCAGACCCACTGCTTACCTGTGCGTTATGTGAGGCGCGAGCATCGGCATCGTGTAAGGCCAAATAATCGTGGGGGAAGAGGTCTTGTACGCGCTCGAGGTCCGACAGACGCGAGGCACGTCTCCGCGCGCAACCGCCGCCAACCAACCGCTCATACTGGGCAAGACGTTCGATCTGTTGATAAACAAACATTTGTATATAGAAACCATGATATAATGAGATGATTGTTCATTGAATATGAAATGGTTATTCATTTGACATACTATTCTTCACGGATATACATTACGTGGTTAATTTTAGCGAACATATGTATAAGCAGATATTTTTATGGTATTTGGTTGTGTTGCTGGCTTTTTTACGCCGCTTAAGCGGTATAATTTCAAGGGCCTCCGATATCATCACTCACTCAGCGAAACACAGTGCAAGTACTGCTTCACGCTAGTATTCTGTGAGCCCGAGGTATCACTTCAGACGAGTCAGCCAAATTAGTGCGTCAGCATGCCTTTTCCACGGGTTACAGTGTTAAGACACTCGCCGCGACACTATCAAGACCAAAGACCTAAATCCCAATCCCAACTATTCCAAAGACCGAATAAATTATACACTTTTTTATTCGAAGCCGATGCTTCTCACTTCGTGGTAGGTTTATAAAACCACTTATGAGGCTATCGATTTTTTTTAACGTAAATACATCATTAATTTGTAATACTTAAAAATAAAGTATAACGTTAAATCAATGAATAGATTAATATTAAACCACATAGTTTTGCCGGCTTACTTGCAAGATACGTTCTAATGTTCTAGAATTTAGACGCATCGCCAGAGGCTCAGTATGATATATGAAGATGTTTAGCTGTTGCCCCTGAAGCGGAATGCTTTGAGTTATGAAGACGGAATATTTGTGTTTATCTATTTCGAGCATCGTAAATGAAGAATTTATTCCTTCAACTAAGAAGTTATTCAAGTCATAATTTAAACATAGGGTTAAGGTAGATTATGCTTCATTAAGCACCGCCATTGTCGAGCATTGATAGAAATCTAAATTCTAATGGCGTCGTAGTCCTGAGGGACTCTTTCTCGGTTCATTCTACCGTAGAGACGACAATGCTTCTGTATAATAACGAGGGACCGTGAGAATATATCCATTGTATGCACATTTTAATTTACTCACGTAGCTACAATGCATTTTAATTTCAATATTTCCTTGCTTAGATCGCTCATAAAACCAAGTATATCGACATCACTTTGTAATACTAATACCGAGGCTAATTCTGGGAAACAAATTATAATATCATTGAGGATTCTTATTAAATAACATTTAAAATGCAATCAACGCCACATCCTATTTATGATGCTTAAATATTTCAATTGGAATTTATTCGAGTGCTAAAATTTCCATTTACACGGGCATGTTAAAGTTTTTATTGCGGAATGAGAGTTTAATTCATGTTCTCGAATTCGAGGATTGACGGCTGCCGCACAAAAAATTGAGAGGCCCATTTTATTTGTATTAAGGGTAGAGGCGTCTGACACGAATTTATTGTAGTGTAAGTAATCGTAAGTGCACATAACCGCCGTCTGACACTAGAGATACTTATTCGGGTGGACATATTGACAACCCCGTTACGCGATCCAATTTGTGACACGATTTTATCAAATTACGATAAGCCTTAACGTCGTATGGCAATATTTGCCTCACTTTTGAAATCACTTATCACGATACCTAGTTAAGTATTGCCTAATTTGAGCAATTACGATAATATTTGAAAGTAAATAGAGCACTTAAGTCATAGATAAGGATTCTCTTTTACCACAAAAGTTTTTTTGAGGTGTCGCAGCTGTATTGTTTACCCCTCCAGGCGCCGGTTATCCTTTCAAATCGGAGTAACAGGAATTTGGGCCATTACAAATAAGCAAGAATATTTTATCTCTTGTCGAGTTACACGGAACTGCACTTTCTAAGTCAAATGTTTACTTCGAAGTGGGCAGGTTAACTTTTTAGATAAAGCCCTGTCCTAAAATGCTGATAGTGGCGCGAGTCGCCCATGCTTTATGGTTCTCTTACAAATTATCTTTATCACTATTTTTACTGGCCACTCCTAAGGCATTATTCGAAATGGTTTGAAGTATGCTTGACCCATGAGCATATAAGTATGTATTTGAAATGTCCCGTTATGTCTACTAGTGTTTTAATACTTTTACTCTACGAGTTATGGTCTTGCTGTCAATATTATAGAAGATACAGCTATTTAAATGTGTGTGGGCATAAAATAAAGTCACTCATAATTTCAAACAAAATAGCTATTATTATTTGAGAGAATATGTAAAATTTACTAAAATTATCTCTATTCAAGAAACGTTTCTATTTATCCGTGGGAGAGCCATGCAGAAACATATGCGGATGCACTAATGGGCCGGCTCATCCGAACTGATATCATCACTGATATCTGGGCTTACAGAATGCTCAACATGAAACGGTACTTGTACTGTGTTTCGCTGAGTCAGTAAGGATATTGGAGGCCCTTCTAAATGCTGCTTGAATGCACAAAGCCGGCAACACAACCAATGTGCGGAGTGTGGCTCGGTTGTCCATAAGCGGAGGTGTGTTTTTACTATATAGGAGATCCACCTGCTCCGTTGTCCGCTATCTGCATCCGCATATAGCGGATATCTATCCAGATATTTCATATATATATACATACATATATGAAAGTATATGTATATGAAACATCACGGGGGACTATTGCACAGCTGTAAGCTAACATTCTTCCAAGTATAATTGAAGGAATTCCTAGCTAACCGCTGGATCGGAAATACCGAAGGTTTTCCAGTTCATGTAACATAGAGGCAATAAAATATGTTTGCCTAGAACTGCCTTTCACTTTCAATACGTAATACAAGTTTTCGCCCTTCGTCAACAATCTTTAGTTGACATGATCATTACTGCCCAATTCGTGACGTAATGCCATCTTCTCAAGTTTGTTTATTATATAACCATGTGACCAGAATATTCTTTGTTAAATACATCTAAATATCTAAGTAGGCTCTCAGTAGTTGTATTTTATCGTTACTTATAACACTAATAATACATCGATGAAGGCATCATACAATATGCTTTCAAATTCAACCTATGCATTTTATGACACAAAACTATTAATAAATACTTATGCTGATGCACTGATTAGGCCGGCGCGTCCGAAGTGATACCACAGGCTCACACAATGCTCAGCGTAAAACGTTATTTGTTATTTCGCTGAGTGAGTGAGGATATCGGAGGCCCTCAAAATTATTCCGCTTAAGCGGTTTAAAAAAGGCAACACAATTAAAAAGTCAGATTATGGCGCGGTTGTCCGTGGGCGGCAGTGTTCTCTTACCATAAGGAGACCTACCTTCTCTGTTGTCCGCTATACTATTAAAAAAATCACTAAACTGAGACTTATTCCATTAAGAAAGAACTCTAATGGTAAAAAAGGTATTTTTGTAAAATTGAAGAGCTGAAATATGTCTTGATGTACTGAAATGTATATTGTCTTGAAGGAATTAATTCAAACTCATCGTTGGACAAAGTCGCATATATATTTGGACATTAAATATCAAAGTAGACCAACGAAATAATTTGCTTATTGGTAACGGTACTCATTCAATTTATTTACAGGTTCGTAGAAAGGAACAATTAAGGCATGATTCATCAGGAATGTTTGAGATTGTAATTTGTAAGTTGAACATGGCCTTAAAAGGAATCTCAAATCGCTAAACTTTGCTAAGTTAATACGCAGTTAACACTAAGCTTAGTGTTAGCTGATATTATCTATGCTATCTAATATGATCTATGCTATCTAATATGATAAATGCTATGTTATTCAACGCTGAACAAATCTTTATACCCGACTGAAGCTTTTTCAATTAATTTACCATATTCCATTACTATAAAAGGAAACCGTCGATTTTTATGAGTAATCTAAGGGTTACGCACCTGAAGCTCACCAAATCACAACTATACAATGTAGTAATCGTCAAATCATTACATTTACATAGGCAATGTAAATGCCTCCTCCTACTAGGAGGCCTAAGTAAGCTTGTCAATAAGTAAGTGAACTTTTTGAATACTCGTAATTTCTTGACTGAATGAATCAGCTTTTAATATAATTTTCATAAAGTTCTTCAAAATAACACAAAGTTATGTTGCCTTAAACAAAATATCGCCCGAGATAACCGTTAATCTGAATACAGGAACAGAACCTCATTTTCGTAAACAAAAACTGAATACAATGGGACTTTTATCACAATAAAATTCTGTTATTAAACTTCGTTCCTTATCTGGGAGACATCTTACGAAAGGTCGAGAGAGGAATGGCCCCACATATCTTTCGCCATTGTACTGACACGCCAAATAAACTTTAAGAGTTGTCGATTCATCTCCAGTGAAAACAAGCCGACTGTCATTGATAAAACTCTAAGGGAAATAATAACCTTTTAGTGTTCACGCTTCGTGAACGCCCATAATTTCACATTCTGGTCTATTTATATGACATTCAGCAACTAAATATATCGCTTTCATATGAAGCTTCCCGGTGGGCAGGCTTTGTATTATATGAACAATGACATATTTATTCCCATCTATTTTATACTATTCTCAATTGTCAGAGCATAAAGACATACACGATTCTTTACACGAAAGTTGGCATACGACAATACTCAAAAATATTTAAATTTAAACTTTTGAAGTTAACATTCTAATACCAAAATTTCATCGTATTTAATTGTAACAGTGACAACGAAGATATAAATATTTTTCAAATCTTCGTCTTTAAGCTTACGATCAAACTGTAATTACAACCATCAAAATATTGAGAAAATTAACTAGCAAGGCAATTACATCGCTCATAAATCATAAGAAAGCAGCGCTCTTACCGAAGAAGATATCAAGCGTGGAATTTTCAATTGGGATGATGTAGGGACTGCGGTGAATCGAAATAATTCTGGACCGAATCACGATGAGATTGGGGCCACTGACCCCTCTGTAGCCATCGTCGCAGCGAGTAATAAAACTAACAGAAACAGGATAAAACACCTTTTAAATTTCAGACAACATTTCTTTTCGATGTACTTGGAAAATATCCACTTAAATTGACACATCTTGCGTGTTAAGGATATTTTATCTACAACAATCCCGGAAAGTAATGTTTACATGTGCTACGCTGTGGTCGCTGACAGCGTAAAGCATATATATATTAGGAGCCAACTATTGTATCGTGTTTCTCTATTGCAGAAACGAATTCTGATTAATTCTTAACTAGGCCATGATGAACAAGGGCAAAACAGATAAGTGTTAATTTTATAACACTTACTGTACAGAGGCTCTTTGTAGCTTGTAAGTCTGTTGTTATCTATGGAAACGTGCTAAAAGCATGTACCCCACGTCTGTACTACAAATTAACCGCGTATTCGATAAAAATAATACGCACATCTTACTAATATATGAAACAAGAAAGTTTGTTCGGACGGATGTTTTTTAGTCTTACACGCAAATTCTACAGAATTTATTTTAAAATAACATTGCAATTTATTTTTATACATTTTTTACATTTATTTTATTTTATTATTTATTACATAAAACAGGCGATAATTTATGATGATATTGTGTAAATTTGCCAAACATAAGTGTCACGTTAGGTACCCGATAGGTGGCGTACTGAGTGGGATCGGCTTCGGATCCACTTGTAAGATTTATTATTTTTCACTGCTTCTTTACGCTGGTTTAGAAAATAAATAAAATTTCTCTTAAAAACAAGTGTAAATAACAAATGTACACAATTTTCCTTTAGTGTATATAATTTATAATGAAGTAAATATACGCTTTTGTTAAGAAACGCCATGTCAATGAATGTATGTGAGAAAACTATAAGGTATTAACCTTTGTATCATTTAAAGTGGCCGTAATGTTTTCAAAGCTCATCAAACGTCAAGCGATGTACCAACGATCGAGCCGCTGTAATCTGGACATTGCATTAGACCTACGTTGCCCAACATGTAAATGGCAAACCATGTTCACCTTAACGCTATCTTTTGAAAAAGCCTTTGACGGCACCTAAAGTAGGATTACGTAACATAACAATGCCGGCCGTCAATCTTGTTGGAGACGATTTTAATAGAGAAAGTGCACTCGGAGCTATGGGCGGGGTTGGGTTGAAACGATGTATGTCGCTTGATTGAACTGATCCGAGGCCTCCAATTCTTTTCCCATATACTTCGACAACTCGCAACTGTCACAGTCGACAATAGAACGGATCAAGTATCGCGCGAAAGTTCATATTCGTTAAGAACTTAGAATCGATCTCGTATTTCTTTACTATTGCATTTCGAGGAAATCCTCACGATTCTAAAATATAAGAAATAGACCTCTGGCACCGGGTCACTTCACTCAGTGTCCGAAGCGTTGCATACATGCAATCGCTTGATTAAACAATGCGGCTCCACGCACACCAATTTCGTGTTACACAAGTCATGAATATATCTTAATTAGTTGTATATTATCTACTTTTGTAGAATACAATGTCTATAAATATTCGATTGCGTAACAATAGTATAAATAACTTCTTTCGAGTCGTTAGCTCTTAAGAAGTGAATTTCAAAATCGTTAAAAAGTAAGAGGATTTGTGTCACGCGGTGATTTAGTTTGATACCCAGATTAAGTAAATTGAGAGGCCAGAATCTATATGATAAAATTTTGATCTGAAGATTTCTGTAGTTACAGCCGATATTAGATACAAAACAATTCTGGCTGCAAGTAGATTCTTAAAAGAATTTTATGGTTTGAATACTAGATTGTCGAGATTAATTTAACCTAGGCAGCTAGCCTACGCGATGAACTATTATAATCTATATTAATAAAATTAAATATAAATAATTAAATCAGTTTTTAATCTCTGGGATTTGCATAAACATGATTTATATACCAATAAATATTTTCAAAGACTCTAAAAGAATCTAAAATAATTTTGAAATAGTTAAGTTATTTCTAAACTAAGTAACACTGTAAGTTATTTCTAAACTAAAATAATTTGTTGAGGAATTAACCACACAAATCTAATATGGCGTGACTCAAGCGCATTTTATATTGAAGTTACGTTGAATGTTGTAATACGAGAATCGGGTTTTCGCTTCCTGAAATCTTTTCACTTCTATTACCTATTAGACTTTTTCATTCCATATTAGGACTCAAGCGATGACTATCTTAATATATTAATTAGCCGTTTTCTCTTTACGCAGTTATATTTTTCCCTTGATTGACTTTAAGTTGACAGTACCGGTTTTTTGCTCGTAAGCTGAGATTAACTTTTGAAACATTCAAACATGTATAATTTTTTAAATGACATGACATAACTAATTCGCCCATTATGAATGTCTTAGTATAAATATCTTAAATATTATATCAGTCTCTCGCTAACGCGCATTTGTAGTTGCAAAAACAAGACAATAATTTAGGAAAATATCTCATACTGAAAAACTTGGAGATTCGTGTTTATATTGAAAACAATAGTATTGATTTTTTTATATATTTCTTTTTAATTACCGTTATATACCGTTCCAGCCTATATAATATATCCTTGGAATTTGTCCATAGACCTTCACTAATATTAAAAATATGTAAAATTTATGTAAGATTACATAACCATTGTTTTGATATCGTAACAGATAATAAAACGCATTTGAATACAGAGTATACAGAAAAGGAGGTCACATTTGACAGGTCCTTGACAATGTAATTGGTCACGACTATCTTCAAATGTCATTTTTCTGCACTAGGCCTAAAGGAGAAAGTGTAAAATTATTTCAATATTAAGATACCTATATTCTATACTAAAAAGAAATATAACGAAAGATGCAATAAACTTAGTAATAAACTTTAACAATCAATAATATTTGTTAGTTTAAAACTGCAAAAACCCTTCGGGAGAGAATAAAAAAGTTTTTAAAGCAAAATAATTTTAATTTTAATGATTTTTTTTTGTATATTTATGTCACAGACTAAATAGAGTACTGTGAACTGAGTTTTCCGCCATCAAACATTTCATAGCTTCAAATATTTGATTATTTAATGTTGGCAATTTAGCAAGAACTTTAACTTTTTAAAGTTAGATTTTTCAAACTGGCTGGTTGTATATCACTTTCGTGGAAAGATTTCGGTTTGTGTGTATTTTACTCATAAGCTATTGTCCCACTTTTCACAGTTA
>DWCF01006691.1:0-11933 GCA_018230265.1 Delias oraia | reverse complement strand
CTTGCAGGAGAGCCACGTTGAAGCTTATTCTAAAGCATTAATTGGTATCCTTCGGAGTGAACTAGGAACCCACAGCAGTATAATCTCTACACAATAATTATAGATACCCTACTTATCTCAATAAACGAAAAGATTTATATCATATTTTAATTAAAACTTCTATGGTATATAATAATATGGCGTGGAATTCTTTAAAAATAATGATTTTTGGAGGTATTGCGACTTTTGTAGTGTAACATTTTAAAATTTACGATGTTCGATTCCCGGTACGAATAAAAATTTCTAATTTATTTTGTCTTTGGTAGTGGCCGGGCGCATATCTTAACACTGTCCCACCCTAGGGAGAGCCATGCTAACGCATGAATTGGACTAGCTCGTCTGAAGTAATACAACCGGCTGACGGAATGCCAGTGTAAAACATTACTCGAGCTGTTTCGCGGAATGAGTACGGATATCGATCCTTGAAATTATACTGCTTAAGTGTCGTAAAAAGCTGGTAACACAACCAAAGCGCGATTTGGTGTAGTTGTTCATGGGCTGTCTTATCTCTTACCACAGAGAAGACCCGTTTACTCCATTATCCGCTATACCATAGGTAAATAAACCATTAAGTTTTTAATTTGTAAAAAGCTTATAGCTAAATGATCGAAGCGTAAAGCTCAGGTGACTTATAGTTAAAAGGGCAACGGTCGGAGGCAATCATTGCGGTTTACCGACCATCGAGAGCTCTTGAGGCGAACGGTTTGAATTTGGTTTTGATATATTTTCCGTCTTTCTACGGAAATTGTACTATATAAGCTAATGTTCTTTATAAAGTAAAAGTCGTAAAGGAATCAAATTAAAAAACTATTTTGAACATTAAGAAGGTTTTGTTTCATTTTCATTTATAAATGAAGGCTTTGAGGTAATATGATAGTAATCTCAAAGATAACCGTGTCTTTTATTTATTTTTTGCAGCACTTCTCAATTTTTTCTGCTACTGGTAGTCTGAATGTTGACGTCTTGAAGACGCTGCAAATCGACTTGCCATAATTTGTGGTAGAGCATACAGGAAAGCGGTACCATTTTGACTAGTCGACATAAAGTACATAACAAACAAAGAATATTACTTGAGTAATGTTGTATTATTGTTAACTAAATAGAGCTTTTATTTTTTTATTCTATAGCAGGCAACGGATCAGGTGGGTCTTCTGCATGGTAAGAGAACACCGCCGCCCATGAATAACCGCACCACAGCCCGCGCATTCATTGTGTTGTCGGTTTTTTACGGTGATTGTTTAAGCGGCAGTTTTTCACTCACTTTGTTGAAACACAGTACAAATATGGTTTTACGCTGAGTATTCTATGAACCCGTGGTTTCACTTCGGACGAGCCGTACCAATTAATGCGTCAGCATATGCTTCAGCATGCCACGTCCCACGAGTGCGATAATATTAAGATACAAGTTCATGGTCAAGCCCTTCCAGAGACTAATAAATTATAAATTAAATTATAATTTTCCGGACTGGAATTCGAACCCGATACCTCTCGATTCATAGTACACTTTTTAAAACCATTAAGCTACGAGTCTTTCAGAAAAAGAAGAGCAAATTTTGAATTTAACCCTAAAAGAACCAAATTTAAATTTAAAAAACCTTTAAAATATGGGTTCATTTTGGGAATCCCTATAATTTTATAAAATTAAATTGAGTACGTGGAGCCATAGACAAAAGTTAGCTGCATGAATTTTCCGATTACCATACATAATATTAAGTTTAAAGCAAATGATACGATGATATGAAAATTATAATATCGGTAATTTTCAATGCATTACAGATCAGCTTACAGCGTTATACTTGATTTTATCGCTTCAATGGCTCTTTAAATTGCATTAACACTTACTTAACCATAACATAAATTTATATTTAAATAATGATTGATTTAATGTGTTAAAACTTTTACATTTTGTTTATAATCAGAATACGTTATAATATACCAATATAAATATGAAATAAAAATCAAATTAAATAAAATTGATTTCAGTACTCGTAATGTAAAAATATTTACAAAGTTTCTTAGTCTATCGTGAGTTATTATATTGTAATTAGTGTTCAAGATTTTATAAGTACCTACTTACGACTGTGTATTTTGGCCTTAAGTCCTGTGTTTCAGGCGGTATCTCCAATTGCCAACAACCGCGCCACAGTCAAATATCCTCACTCACTCTGCGAAACACAGTAGGTACAAGTACTGTTTCACGCAGATTATTCTGTATGTCCGTTGTATCACTTCGGACAAGCCGGAACAATTAGTGCTGTAGCATATGCTTCAGCATGCCTCTTCCACGGTTGCATAGTCTAAATATAAATGAGAAAACGAGACACCTTTAAAAACAATCTATAAAACAAATGGTGTTATTCAAAGATTATCATTTGAAAATGACTAATGATAGAATTAGTTCCTTTCACATTGTTAATGTTCACTCCTAACTAATTTACACTATGTTTGTTTAACTATAGGACAAAATTATATTTATGTTAGTATAATAATGCTGAGGAAAATTGATCTTTAACCCGATCAAAATACAGTCGCGTTTCTGTAATTAAAGTTTTTAAAAACGTTGCCATTCAATAGATCAACAAGGGTTATGTTGTCATTTTGGCTTCGTTCAGACAGATGATTTAATTTTTCATTTTGATGTGAAAAACTAAATAGAGTTTATTTTTATAGTAAACTAAACATGGGAAAGAGATTCTTGGTGGTCCATTTTAGAATCATAAAGCCAAGTAAATTTTAAAAACAGAAAGGTTGCCAAACTGACTTGTTAGCAACTGTGAAGATGGCTTCACAGTTGCAGTTGAAAGATTGCCTTCATAGGCAGAGGGATCGATCTTGACTCTGAATCAATTTAAAATTTATTCGGTCTTGGAAATGGATTGACAATGGCTGTCGTAACACCATCTTACCCGTGGGAGATTCATGACGCACTAATTGGATCGGCTCGTTCAAAGTAATACCATAAGCTCACAGATTACCAGCGTGAAAAAGTATTAGTGAGTGATGATATCAGAAGCGCGTGTAATTATACCGCTAAAACGACGTAAAGAGCCGACAACACAACGAAAACACGGCGTAGTTGTCCATGAATGGCACTGATCCCACCCATCTGAGACCAGCCTGATATGTTTCCCGTTATACATATGATAAAAATCGCACCGGCCACTAACCCCTCGTATGCAAAGTTCTATTCAAAAATTTCACGGCGATCCAAAGAATGTCGAGTTGTATGGTAAACGAAATATATCACGATGTTGCGACAAAATGGAAATGTGTTTTACGGAAACTCATTTGAATGCCGTGTGCTAAGACATGCCTACCTATACTTACTTGAGAGGAATTTCAGGCTAGGATCTTTATCGGTTGTATATAACGAGTTCCGCCATTTGTACTTGGTTTAAGTTCATTGCCCTGGAAAATTTAAAACAAATTTAAAATTAGAAAGTTGAATAAATGCACTATTTAAAAATATTATCTGTTTTATCTGCTACAGTATAGCTAATAATTACAAATATGTATTTTGAGTATTTTATGAGGCAATTGTATGTCTTTAAAATAAGATTCCTACTATCAGTAAACAAATTTAAATTTTTATGAATTACTTATACCAAGTTTTACTACATATGACCGGGGCAGATTCTCCCATAGTTTAGTCAAAATTATCAACTTACAGATCGCTCTCTACATTGAAGTGACAATTCTTATAATGTATTTATTTCCATGATCTTTTATTTATTTTATGTGTTTATTGTATCCTAGTATATTCTTGTATTTTTTATCGCTATACAATACAATAAATAATGGAAAATATATTTTAATAGTTTATTTAGCTTTCGTAAATTTCAGTTACGTCGTTTACATGACCCTCTTCAATAAAGAGTTTTAATTTAATTTCCCTATCCTTAGAATAATAATGTCAGAATGATTATATTCTTATAATTTATGTAGTGAAAGTAAACATAAGCATGCAAAGTAGGGTTATTTTTTGCAATTTTCGTAGCACGTCTACGGGTTCTATGTAGCATGTGTAGACTTGCTTTGTGATATTCAGTTTTCAAGTGTTTAAAATTTATTGCGGGTATTATAAAAAACATGAACAGCATATGATATGTACTTGAAACGTTTCTGTGCTTAAGCACTTCTTCTGGTAGTGATTTAAAGATGTTGTGCTTTGTAAAGTTATATAATGGGAATAACTACTCACATATATTATAGCATCTTATAAAATATGCACAAATGTTCCAACTTTTAAGGTAAAAATAAACGTTAAAGCACCCAACCGACTCTATTTTCCAGAACAGACTGTATAATAAAAGTTAGTAAGTGATTTTCATCTCCATAAGAGAATACGTTAACTTCAGAACCATGTGGTGTCCTAGAAACTATTTTGTAAGGCTTTTATCTCATTTTCTCGTGAAGTGAAAAGTTTACAAAAGTTACTAAACAACAGGTGCTTTGGATGTCAAGATATTAGTCCCTTTTTAAAGTACCCTAAAACATTTCCATACATTTAAAAGGTACCACCTTACTTTGGAGTTTTGAGGAAACGCCACTCATTTTCGCTTCTATAGAAAATTTTAAAATCCCAATACGTTTGCAAGATACAAAAACCTGAAACAACCTCCACCGGAACCCATAAATTACTTTGTTTTAAACTCTGACGTGGCGTATTAAATTTTGTTCAAATTTGTGAAGTTAGTGGGCTGCAAAACTTTTTAACTCATCGAAACTTTATCTCATTTTGTTTATGATACGCGCTCGATATTACTGCTTGAGAATAATTCAGTAGCGTATGCACCCTCTGTATCGCCTATGGGTGAAGTTTCTTCAGACGTTGAACGGATGGCCGCGGGGCGTCCGGCACCGTAGGGCGGAGTTACGTAGCGCCGCTCAGTCGGTGGGCAACCGTCAAACGTGCCGCTCGCCCAACCTAACTGCGGAACTCGCTCAAATGCCACGCGACTCGCGATGTTACTGCCAACCTGTGAATATTTATGACGCGAGCCATTACGCCTCATTATAAATGGCACTGCAGAACTCGACGCTTTGTAGTAAGTGTACTTTCATAAAATGCCAACAATAAAAACTATTGTGAAAAAACTTGAACGACGAGTTTTTAACAACGTTATAGTGTATGTGCTGTTGTATTACTATGCCACCAAGAGGAGCAATGCTTTTGAGATGCCTCACGAATGCGCCTACCGCAGCGCTGAAACAGAGGCGGCGGAGAATGCGCTGTTGTACTGCAAAATACGAACTATAAGCAGCCTAGACGGTTTGTTGCAAAATATCAGCCGGACCTACTTGGACGACGTCACATCGCTACATGTCCAGTGCAGTGAGATACTCTTCTTCGAAAGCACACTGGCAGCGCACACTGGCAAGGCTCCAGGGAAGCATACGAATCTTGGAAAGCTAAGAAATCTGATCGTTGATAAGTGTAAGATACGCCAGGTCCCGGCACGAGCTTTTGATAACTTCAAAGACCTGAAACGACTCCGTGTGACGACGCACAACAGTGAATGGTCTGCAATGACCATGGAGTTGCATGAGCAGGCATTTATTGGTTTAAGTGAGTTAATTGAATTAGATTTAAGTGACAACAATATTTGGTGCACAAAACCAGACACATTTTGCTCTCTGTACAGTTTGAAAATGTTAAATTTTAGCAATAACCATATTCAAAATATTAAGACTCTTGGTTTCTCTGACTCGTTACGCGAGCAAAATTTGAGTGTAAAAATCTGTAATCTAGTTATAGAAACGCTTGACATGTCTTTTAATGATCTGATTGTTGTACCAGATTATAGCCTTTCGAAATTACGTTCATTAACGAAATTGTTTCTTCATAACAACGATATATCTTCCGTAGAAAGTGGTGCATTGCAAGGTCTCATAAATTTAGAAGTTATAAATTTATCAAATAACTATTTGAATAGTATTCCACTCGATTTGTTTCTAGAAACAAAACTCTTAAAAGATATTAATTTGAGCAACAACAGTATTAATTCCTTACAGCCGGGCTTATTTGGGGGAATGGAACAGCTACAAATATTGGATCTGTCTCGTAATGATTTAACTAGTCAGTGGGTTAGTAAGGGTATATTTGTAGGGTTACTACGCATGGTTATATTAAACATTTCTTATAACAGGTTGACGAGACTAGATCGTTATACCTTTCAGGATTTGTATAGTTTGCAAAAGCTAAATCTAGAACATAATGAGATAGTATCAATCGATGAACACGCCTTTGTAGAACTACGTAATTTGCATTCACTTACGTTGTCCCACAACAAGCTAATTCACGTGCACACGCATTTATTTACAGACCTCCACGTTTTACACGAACTATTTTTAGATAATAACAAAGTTAGACATATAGACGACAACGCGTTTGATAATATAACGACAATTGAAGATTTGGGCTTAAACGACAATATGTTATCATCAATACCGAATTCGATTCGTAAACTTCGTTCTTTGAGGTCCTTAGATATTGGAAATAACAATATAACACATTTGAACAGGGAGAACTTTCATGGGCTGACAGAACTTTTTGGCTTACGTCTAGTTGATAATAAAGTGACCGTTCTAAATGAAAATACTTTCGAACATTTGCCGCAGCTACAAGTACTCAATTTGGCCTCAAATAAAATCAAGTACGTGGCTCAAGGCTGCTTTCGTAATAACGTCAACTTAAAATTACTACGCATGGACGGCAACGACATTTCCGAGATAGACGGTATTTTTAATACATTAAATAGCCTAGTGTGGCTTAACATTTCAGCGAATAAGATATCATCATTCGACTTTTCGACATTTCCAGCCAGCCTGGAATGGTTAGACCTACATATGAATGTTATTACAGACTTTTTCAACAACGACATGTCTTCTAATACGAACATAAAGCTGTTGGATCTAAGTTACAACAATATAAGTGAAATAACGCCGACCAAAATACCAAAAACGGTTGAAAAGCTGTATTTGAACGATAACAATATTCATCGCATTGAAATAGCTTCCTTTTCGAAGTTACAAAAATTGTCAACAGTGACATTAAACAACAACAAACTTGTCCAGTTCGACATGAACGCTTTCAGGCTAGATCAAATAGACGAAGATATCGACTTGCCCGAATTCTTTATAAGTGGCAACCCCTTTGTTTGCGACTGTTCAATGGAATGGATTCAGCGCATCAATTACTTGAGTCACAATCGACAATACCCACGTGTATTGGATCTTGATAAAGCCTTTTGTTCATTGGTACATTCGCGGGCGAAAGAAAAAAAGGTGATTATTGATATGTCGCAGTCGGACTTTCTCTGCCCGTACGAGAGCCATTGCTTTGCCCTTTGCCATTGTTGTGACTTCGTTGCGTGTGATTGTGAAATGATATGTCCTAACAAATGTAAATGCTATCACGATATTACATGGAATGCGAACGTGGTCGATTGCTCTGACGCTGGGTACACACAAGTACCAGACAGAATACCAATGGACGCCACTGAGATATATTTAGACGGCAATAGTATTAATAATTTGCGAAATCACGCCTTCATCGGCAAAAAGAAGTTGCAAATTTTATATTTAAATAATACACAGCTTAAAGAAGTGAATAATCAAACATTTAAGGGCATAGACTCTTTAAGAGTTTTACATTTAGAGAATAATAAATTAGTTGAGTTGAAAGGGGATGAGTTTCTACATTTAAATAATTTAAATGAGCTGTATTTAGACCACAACGCCATAGAGCACGTAGCCAGTAATACATTTTCCTCATTAAAATCTCTCTCGGTACTAAAAATAGATGACAATAAATTAATCAACTTCTTCCCTTGGAAACTGCTAGCCTCTTCGTCTAAAGGCATCGCACATGTTTCTATTGAAGGCAATCGGTATTCTTGTGACTGCAAAAGTATTGCTGAGCTCGACTCCTGGCTTCGAAAGGACCCAGGTGACCCTGAAAAAATGTTATGCACAGATAGTGCTGGTCAACCCACAAAGATAACAATCGCTTCAGTTCTAAGCCACTGCAAAGAGTATATGGGTTCATTAGGTGATCCCAGTATTTTAGAAGAGGAAATCGTTTCCAAATCTGTATTTCTCCCAGACAATTACTTCGCCATAGCCAGCGGTATAATAATTGTTATTGTTTTAATATCGTTGGTTGGAGCAATTTTTTACGCATTCAGATACGATTTAAGTGATTGGCTGTATAGTAATTATGGCGTACCACTATTCAAAGAGCAGACGTGTCCTACCGTCGACCATATTTTAGAAGGGAACTCCCACATGTATGAATATTATGTGATATGCAATACCAAAGACACTAGTTTTGTACATAATAATGTTATGGTGGAATTGGAATTCAGAAAGATGTCTGCCAAAAAGCACTCAATAAACGAATCAACGTTAAATATATTGACATTAGATAGCTTCTCGAAATGTCCGAAACTGTCGAAACGCTTGCTAATCTTTCTAACTACTCATTTCATTTGCAATGACTTATGTGACATACATTTCAAAAATATGTTCTACAGTTATTTAAAATCATTGAACCGCAGCGAGATAAACAAAGTGATATTTATAAAAATTGTTGAGAATAATCAAATCAACGATGAGTTATGTTTCGTATTGGACAAATTTAAGAACTTGGCTTGGAGCGACCCCCGGTTTTGGGATAAATTCGTTGCGTTGCTCAATTCGACCGATACTATTATCACAGTAAAAGGTTCCGAGAAGAGCGTATTTAAGAAGTCATTAAGGAAGACCCCAACGTTGAGATACACGACAATGCCCGTTTCCAATGATAGTTGCGCAAAGCAGAATTTCACGAATTCTTTGCAATACTCTAAGAGGCATGAAGAGGAGTCTTCACATAATGAAAGTTCTCCGTCGTCTGACATGTACGGGGAAGGGAACAATTCGAACAATAGTTACATGTCCATCGACAGGACATATTCCCGGTTTAATTATGACCTCAGGAAATCCCCTAGTAGCGGTCATGTCTATTCCAGGGTTGAAGATATATCCCCGACCATACCGCGATCAATTACAAGCAACTCGGCAAAAACGCGCACTTACTTCGTTTGACCTTTTTGAACTTACCATGCACTATTTTCATATATCCTCACATAACTGTATATATAGCCTGCTTTAAATACAATTTTGTCAATTTATTATACGTAATTGTACGAGTACGGTGAAATTGATGTGAGTAATTTGTACAAAATCAATACGGAAATGTTAAGTCTGATAAGAATTATTATAGTGATAACATGCTTTCGTCAATACTTATATATTGGCCTATAAAACCGTGTTTTTAATATAATTTTCATTTTTTTTCATAATATAGTGGACAATGTAGCAGGTGGATCTATATGGTAACAGAACATCGCCGCCCGTGAACAAGCACACCACAGTCCACGCCTGTGTTGCCGGCTTTTATCGGCTTTATTCGACGCTTAAGCGGCAATTAAGGCCCTCTGATATCCTTACACTCTGATTATACTGTGAGCCTATGATCTTTTCAGACGAGCCGGCCCAATTTATGCGTCATCATGTGCTTCAAGCATGGCTCTCCCACGGGGATCCTATTAAAAGATATTCTATACACCTTTCTCCAAATATTTTATTAAATATTTAATTTTCAACAAAATTGAATTTAAGAAAGGAAAAGAATTATTTTACAGTGTTAAAACAAATAATTTATTTGTAAAATAATATTTGTAAGTGTAAGTTCATCTTATAAGAAGACTTTGAGTTAACAATTATATTTTTACAGACTGCTTTAAGCTATAGCGCAACATATAAAAGATAATTTAATAATCACGAGGTCTAGTCAAAATATAAATTGTATTTACTTCTGCAAATACAATTTTATAAAATTGGAAGTAGCTTCACAAAAAGAAACACACCAATTAAGGTTTTGTTATTATTTACATAAAAGAATCAATTTTAATAAAACTTTAAAGGAAGGTATTATTAATTGTATGAAAAATTATTTTAATTTTTTCATGTAAATAATATTGTTTAGTTTTTCATACAGATTAAAAAAAAATATCCCATTTAATTGATTTTATTATTATGTATTATATACATACATTAATTATTTAAATTTTGTATTCTTAAAAATAATGTCTTCTATTTACGCGATTATAATATGTTTAAAGAACAGTTTCACTGCATAGTTGCTATTTATTAAGTACAATTTTAAAATGATTTTGAAATTGAACGAAATAATTGCATAAATGTGAATAGTAAGTTATCCTTAACTATCCATATAGTATTAAGGGTTCATTCTTCAATTCTTGCTTCATCGTCATCATCAGCCTATCAAGTCCACTGCTGGACATAGGCATAATTAATAATAATTTTTATTTTATTAATTCTTACTTAATATAAGTAAACTTTAAGTTCATCATTCTTTGGAGCATGTAGGTATTCATTAGTTTAATTGACACGATTATTTTAAACTTAAAAAAAATCGTCAATATTATATACTCTACCCATTTGATAGGTTTTTTGCAAAAACTAAACAACAGTAAGAATCTATCTGAATGTAACATTTGTTGAATTTATATTGTTTCTTATTTAGCGATTAAAGTAATTATAATGTAATATTCGGGACAAAAAAATTATATGAACATAATTTGTCTCAGACTTTTTGCCAACAAACCTGTTTTTACAATACTTTCGAACCGTACAAGTATAATTGTGGCACCTCTACCCAATGTCCTTGGTAAATTATAAACAAAGCGTGTTTTCAAAATTGGAATTATTAGGAACATATGTTGAAAGGTGGTCGGTTTGTGAAAGTATTTTTAGCTTCTTACACCCCCTTCAATTACCATCAAGGCAAGTTATTTGGTTTGAGACGCCCCCTAGAACTGCGAGTAAAAAAGTTCATATTTCTTAGTTTGCTATCCAAGAACATTTTTTAATGATATCACTTCGTTTTCTACAGTAACAAAATATTTTTATGAAGTTTCATTGTGATTAAATTATGGATTATTTATTTTGTATATATAAGAATTGAAAAGTCAACCCTTTAGCTAGAATTAAGTCTATTTAAAATGTATATAAAATATGTTTGCAATGTTATTGTTGGTATTAATGGTCGCTTATTTTATTAATATTATCTAAGCTAAATCGTGATATTAGATTTAATAATTATAAACTTGAAAATAAATGTAATTTTTGGATTGTAATTATTAGTCTTAAATGAAATTATTGTTTTGTATAAAATGTACAAAGGTATCTTGGAACATAATAAAAATTATACTGACGTTTTTATACTCAAAAAATCTTTTATTAAAATCCTTTTAAAGTTATATATTTTATATAAGTATCTTTAAGTTCTTATAAGATTCTGATAAGTAAACAAATCTTGTTAGAAATGTTATTCTAACTGACAATTTAGTATGCAATTATTTTTAAAATTGTTAAGATTCATAAGCTTGATTAATTACTAGGCAATATTTTGCAAATTGATCCAAATTTCACGATTTGTTAAATATTATTTGATAATTTAATAATTAATTTGTGAGAAATATATTGTATTTTATATATCTACATTAAGAATAAAGTTAATCATATATTTTTTAATGTACAGAAGGCGACGGATAGTCGGGCTTGTCATTACAAGTATTATTTCACGCTGGTATTTTGTGAGCCCGTGGTATCACTACAGCCGAACTGCTACTAAGTAGTGCGTCAGTATATGCTTCTTCTTCTTATTTTTTAGCCTATGTAACTAGCGGTCACACTTTGGCCAGTGTCACAGACACGACAGAGAATCGAGTAAGAATATAAACAACTAACGTTTCTAATTTATAATACTGATAGGTCAAAACTACCTAATATACATAAGTACCTACATAAGTACCTATGTATGG
>DWCF01006690.1:0-11933 GCA_018230265.1 Delias oraia | reverse complement strand
ACGGCCACGATATATTTTACTGCTTTGATTTATTGCTCTTAGTAAATGATTCATTTCCTGTTTTCTAAACGAAACACTTATCACAAGGAAAATCACCTTGCAAATTGATATACATTTTAAGGCAAAATTATCCTTGTATTCAAAACTCCGTATCCTTACTAAAAGTATATCTAATACAGTTTTATTTATTTAATTTTTAAGACAAAGCTTCAAAAATGTTATGAATATTATACGAGTCCCAATTATAAATAAACAAAGGACTAAGATGACACACGGAATGCTCAACGTGAAATGGTATTTGTACTGTGTTTCGCTGAGTGAGCATATCGAAGGACCTTAAAAATGCCGCTTAAGTGGGTAAAAAACCGGCAACACAACCAATGCGCGGATTGTGGCGCGGTTATTCATGGGCGGCTATGTTCCCTTATCATATAGGAGACCCATCCGCTCCATTGTCGGCTAAACTATAAAAAAAGAGAAATCGCCTTTTCAAAGGTCTTTCAAAGTGATGATAGTCGATTAAATGTGCTTATTATTATTGCTCCGTAATAGACCAATTCATTGAAATTTAAAAAAGATTAATCTATTATATTTCTAATATGTTTTGAGTTGTGACGTTTAAACTAGAAATGTCAAATTAATTACTTCTTAAAGGCGACCACCATAGCCGATTATGAAGCCGCAGGTTTTTTAGTGGACATCGGAGCAGTATATGGTAAGAGAACGCCGCCGCCCACGGACAACCATGCCACAGTCCACCCATTTGACACTTAAGCGGCATTTCTAAGGACCTCTTATATCCTTACTCGCTCAGAGAAACCCAGTTGAAGCACCGTTTCAAAACAACTACCATTTCACGTGAATATTCTGTGCGGATTTCAGTCGACGACGCATCATCTGGGACAGATAAAAAGCAGGATTGTCGTGTCAGATAGATTAATAATAATATTTATAATAAAGTTTGTTTGATTCCTTTTATCTTATACCATTATATTTTATTTAATTTATATAGGTTAGAATGACAGATGATTTGACATGGTTATCATGGAGTTGTTTGGTAGGATTGGGTTGTGAGTAATACTTTAATTATTAGTTTGATTATTATCCCATAACTTTTTAATTTATAATTAAATTTGTTGCAAATTGTCTTTAATTCATGATTCTCTCGTAAGAATTTTTATATCTATCATATCTGAATTAAGTGCAAACAATTTTCATATCGCTAATTTTAACTGTCCCATTTTCCCACGAACCAAGGCCAATACGGGATGTCGCTTTTGCAACGCCACTAGTCACTGGAGTTCTTTAGTTTGGCACCGGGGCACAACGCGTAAACATATTGCGAAATATAACATTTTAAATGGATAGTGTAGGGTTGTCAGCGATGACATAAAAACTCTGACTCTAATGATATCTGACAGTTGACAGTTAACTGCGTCTGTTTTCGTGTCCGTTTCCTTGACATATTTTCCTTAACTGATACAAATCAAATGTGCATCGGACATCAGATGTGTCAACTGATAGTCTACGGTTGCCTGCCAATGATAAAAAACAAGCAGATAAGAGTTTAATAAGTACTAAATCTTTTAACAATTACTAAACATAACTGATAAAGGCACAAATCAATCCATGCATCGAAAATCGAGATCGGATACTACTTAAACAATGTTAACATACTATGTGAATATATAAACTAAAAACGGTATCAAAATTCACGCCGTCTACGCACCAAATCCATATTTTAATGCTTAGAGGTTTCTATATATTATTATATACAATTATTACAAGGCGGGATTATCTATGAAATATTGTTTTCAGACTACGTCATCAACAGATATTTTATAGGTTGACATTTCTTCAAATTAATAGCACTATAAAAGTTATTATGATGTACAGATGATTTACGATCTGATAAGTCTGCAATGATATTGTCTCACTAAAATATTTCACGTTGCCTTATTATTAGAAGATATATGTTTGCAAAACAATATTTTCTATTGAAATCGCCATTCAAACCGGATGCAATAAAATTGTGCATCCCTGTAGCGAGTGCAGCGGGGTGCGGGGCCGTGAATACAAGCGGGGGAGAGGGAATCTATTTATGCAGCGCTATGCGGCCTAACACTGACCTGGTTAGGCACAATCACAAGGATAGCCACTCTGCAATCCTCTTCGTTACCCGTACGGGACTCGACAGATTGATACACCACTTTCAAGGACAGAACATAATAATAAAGCTTTTACTAACCGTATAATTCAATTCGTTTTAGTCGTACTAACAAGTTATTACAGTATTTTTTGGCTGATTCTTATATAAATATGAAAAATAGTCATATTATTATGGTTGCAATGTAGGTAGTGGCTGGTCGTAGAAACTGCATCAAAGTCAGGGAAGTGTGGTATTGCAAGAGGGAGGTCTATGAGCCGTGAAGGACATATTCGCTTCGCCGGGATTAAGCGGATAATTTTAAACAGGCAGGAAACCAGTGAAGCGCATATATAGGCCGGCTCGGTTGCCCCTGATTTTATATCTATCGTAAAAGAAGTATGAGGTTTCTGTGGATGTGGGTTGGACGTGAAATTGGGTCAACGTGATGTTACGTTCCGAAATGTCGGCGTAGGCTCGTTTTCTTTAAGCGAACGAGTGCTCGGCTATAACTCAACCCATTTGATGGGCGAAATGATTTATTATATAATTACGCTGCTATTCTTTAATAAAACTTACAACAACACGTCTATCATGCGAACAACTTTATGATTGGGATTTATGCCGTGTAAAACATTGTAATTACAGTTCGGTTCGCTTTGGCTAGACGTTCTGCGATTACGTTATATTTCGGAAGGAAGATGGCGGCGCGGTGAGCGTTGCGTTGCGAAAGCGCGCGGGCGCAGGCGCGGAGCCGTGCGAAACGGCGCAAGGTGACGCACGACGTTCATAATACGATTGTGGGCGTGATTCAGACGGACGTTTCTGTGCGGTTTAGCGATAGTCAGTTGCGTCTTCAGTGTCACGTATGCAGCGTTTATCCTCAATAGGGTGAAAAGCAGGAAAACCAGGGCTGCGAGTCGACAGTTCCCGAATTTAGTGGTGCTTTCGCTTTCAGCGGAGCGTGCGCAGCGCCAAGGTCGCGGGCCGTTCAACTCGGATGCGACGCGAGTTGCGACACCGAAATATGTAATTGTAGAGGAGTCGAGGCGTATGCCAGCGGCCCGCTCGAAGTGGGTCGTGTTGCGCAAGCCCACCGCGCGACAGATGGCGCGACCGTCTTCCTTGTACGGACGGAGATTAAACAAAGACCATAACGCAACACGAGTGATAACGTCCACATTATCATTATTGAAATCTCCACCAGAAGCATTTTTAATTACTCAATGTGACGAATTGCAAACTATCTGAGTGGAGTTTAAAATTGAAATCGAATAAGACAACAAGGAAACAGCTTACGAAGCGTTGGTGATGTAAGTTCGCGAATGTCAATAATAACGCCTCGGTCCCCCAGCGATCAGCGCGGCGAAAATAGTCGCCAACTATTAATATGAGCGCTGGTTGCACTGCCCTTGAATCGGGACGATCACCTCGCGCACACTCCTGCGCACCGCACACTGACACGTTAGACACGCACTCACGCGCACATTGCAGAATAGACGCAGTGCAACGTTTATTTTCATTTCCATTTCGTTTGCTCATGTGAATGCAGCGTACGCGCTCATAACAATTACGTTTCTTCAGCTCGCTCGTGAAACATTCGGGTCAGAGGAAAATCACTCGTCCAAGTTTAACCAGCGCTTTAAAAGTAAATAAAAATATAACATATCGTTCCATTATGACAAACTACATAACTGACGTAATGACCGATATAGTACGAGCATTAATAATAGGGATTCACCGACACAATATGCAATTCATGCGATACTAACCATTTGCTTTGTATTTATAATATATTGTTGTCTTCAACTCTACATACCTCACTGCTACATTGTACTTATTTTTATTATATAAAATCCAATGAAAAAGTCATTGAAATATGTTATTTTTAAAGTTCAAAATCACAGGTTTACGCAACCCAAACCTCTTAGTAAAATCGAACAGCGACGAATTGAGCAATCGCCCAAGGCTCCGATGATTAAACGCATCTCGATAAAAATTCAAAGGCACACACGTTACCACACTGCTCGACCTAACGAAATTTGTAGGCAGTGCGTTGGAATATTAAAAAGATATCTAAACTAATTACGATTCTTTATAAAAAGATAACATTTTTTGCAATGAAAACACTAGCAAAACTCACAGAGGCAATGGCGTGGATAAATATAGTAAAAGAAATGAAAATAAACAGTCATGTTTATTAAGAATTACCGGAAAAGAAAATTATAAAATTACTATAGCCTATCCATTAGCTACTACGGAAAAACGATAAGTTTTATTTAACACATATATTGCGTATTTATCAGAAATATATGGCCTAATAATTAATATATAGTGCCTCGTTAGTTACAAAAAGCGTTTGCACAACAAATTTCCATATTTTAATGACACGGATTAAGTTCTAATGAAAACAAATGACGTATGGAATGGTTTCCGCCACATGAGCTGGTACAATCGCGGCACACAATCAGGTTTCGACTGCCCAATCGCAGTAAGGTCGCTGGTTTCGCCAGCTGACAATGGCGCCGGAGTTTCGCAACGGTTTGCAACACGAAATTTCGTATGTGGTTACAGCAACGATTCACGCGGAGCCTCCGTTGGTCAATGTCTGTGCTATCTGATCGCTATTCTTGCTTCTCGATTCCTACTACTCTCTTGTGTAATAAAATCTGTGATGTACATTTTGTTTATGAATTTCTTACCAGCCATGGCTTTTTTTATTGTATAGCGGACGATGGAGTAGAAGGGTCTCCCATATGGTAAGAGAACACCGTACATGTACAAGCGCGCTTCAGTCCGCGTCTAGTTATGCCGCTTAACGGCATTGTTAAGGGCGTACGATATCCTCACTCTCTCAGCGAAACACAGTAGAAGCACCATCTCAAGTACAAATATCACTTCACGCTGAGTATTCTGTGAGCCTGTAGTATCGGTTTGAACCAGCCGGCCTGATTAGAGCGGCAGTATATGCTTTAGCGTGGCTTACCCATGCGTGCGACAGTATTAAGACACTCTCCCGGCCAATGTCAAACCCTTCCAGAGACCGAATAAATTATAAATCAAATTATAATTTTCCGCATGGGGATTCCAACCCGGTAACTGTCGCTTCATGATATACTTAAACCACTAAGCTAAAATACAAATGTCTAAGTTATACCTATCTGTATTTTAAAGCTCGGTTCTTTATTCTGCTGATATTAAACGCGAAAGTAAGGATGGATGAATGTATGTCACTATTTCGCGCAAAAACTATCGAACGGATTTAATTGAAATTGCAATAATATTTTTCACATGTGGGAGAGCCATGCTAAAACATGTCCTGACGCACAATTTGGGCCGGCTCGTCCGAAGTGATACCACAGGCTCATAGAATATTTATCGAAAAATAGTAGTTATACTTGAAACGGTATTTCTACTGTTTCCCTTAGTGAGTGAGCAAGTGGCATCAAAAAGCCGGCAACACAATCAAAGAGCGGACTGTGGCGCGATTGTCCATAGGCGGTGGTGTTCTCTTATCGTATAGGAGATCCACATGCTCCGTTGTCTGCTATACCATAAAAAATATATGGCGCATACATCAGAATAACACAGGCTATGATTTATAATGTTTGTTACGCTTTCACGCAAAAACTAAGGAACAGTGAAACTGCAATATAATACATAGCTTTATACATCAGTTGATTTAAAATGATATTGTGTAAATTGGCTAAAATAATAAAAAAAATAAGTAAGATGGACGCGGTGGCGTACCTACCGGCCAGTAGTGGATAATAAATCTATATTAAATAACAATCTTTCATAGGAAAGGGTTTCAGATAAGTTTTATACGATACGGTTCGTGAAGTATTTAATCCAATCGTCGATCTAAGGTGATATGAAATTTATATATTATTTTCACAAATTAAAATCATTTTAGGTATAATATTGTAACAATCCGCAATCGAGGAAGCCCAACGAAAATATTCATCTAGCAACCTGTTTACGTAGACATAATAAATTATTATTCGCGGCGTTCGGTTCATGTTGACGATGTGCTCGCCGCGTTTTATGGCAAAATTTGCGGTCAACGAAACTTTTATTGCTATTTTATTCGAAAACTTCCTTCAACTGATAGCGTTCAGGTGGAACTAGTTTTGGTAAGAACATTACAGCTCGTCTTTTTATCATAGTACAGCAGACAACGGAATAGGTGGGTCTCCTATATGGTAAGAGAACACCATCGCCCATGAACAACGGTGTCACAGTCAACGCATTGGTTGCGTTGCGTTGCTACTTAAGCGGCACTTTTAAGAGTTGCCGATATCCTCCCTCACTCTGCGAAACACAGTACAAGTACCGTTTCACGCTGAGTATTATATGAGCCCGTAGTATCACTTCGGACGAGCCGACGCTATTAATGCGTCAGCATCTTCAGCATGGCTCTCCCACGGGTCATTTATTTTCTAATAAAAATTATTTTTACATCATTTATATATTGATGTTTTCATTAGCGCGTATATAGACTGCTCGATAGGTTTTTTTATGGAAACTTTGGCAAATGAACAGGACGCTCACTTAGGATAGCGGTTCTTCGCCCATAGATACTGTTGCTATTACACACAAATAAGACCCTTCTTTAATACAATTATAAACTTTATTCACTTTTATCGTTGCTAGCCAATAATATAACTTATACCATATTACTGGACTGAAGAGAGTGAACAAACAATATTGCAATCGTGGCTTTTATATCTAATTTGAAGCCATGACAAAATCTAACTAGAATAATTTAAATTAATTTAAATTATGACATTTTTAAGTATTAAATATAAAATATTCTAAACATCCTGTATCTTTAACAATATTATAAGAAAAGTCTATACAGCCAGTATAACCGTGTTGTAACAGATACTCTTTGCCGGCCCGCGGATGCGTTGCCGGCCTTTAAGGAATAGGTACGTTCTTTTTGAAGATCCGAAGTTGTATTGATTTGGAATTACTTTAGCAGGCAGCTGATTCAACAGATTGGTGTTCGGTG
Organism: Delias oraia; assembly: GCA_018230265.1. Classification (NCBI taxonomy): domain Eukaryota; kingdom Metazoa; phylum Arthropoda; class Insecta; order Lepidoptera; family Pieridae; genus Delias; species Delias oraia. The sequence goes on along the minus strand of DWCF01006690.1, from coordinate 4,770 downwards.
GCAGAAAATGCCTCAAAAAACCCTCCGTTGTGACAAACATCGACGTGATACGAAAGAAAATGTAAAAAATTCAAACGGCAATCGCCTTACAACAAGGACTGAGTGTTCGGGTGTTGTGGTATACCGAGCCGTACTTAGACAAAGACGCACTGATGGTATTTTAAATGCCATCGAAAGTGGTCGCTTCGCATGCGTCGGCGGCTCCGTACGCGGAGTGCAGACATTGTTTGCATCTTTATATTAGGAGCACTGACCTTGTGCAATGTCAAATAGCTGAGGACAGGCGCGCCAAGACGCGATTATCGGCGGTGCATCGGTTTGCCAACTGGTTCCGTAGGGAGGAAACAGTGTCGATGCTTTAAATTGGGACAATTTTAGTGCCATCTCTCAATAGGAAAGCCACAATAGCTACGCAAGACAGTTGATTCAACCTACGCAATTGTAGAAGAGTCTGTGTTATCTTTTTTAACAATTCTAAGCCTCGTAACTTTATAAGGTTTGGACTGATAAATAATGAATAAAAGAAACGTTATGTGCAAATTAATATCTAAGTAGATAGAAAAAAAAATGATAAAAATATTTAAGAATAATATTAATACAATAAGTTTTAATAAATAATATTTTTCAGTTGTGAAATTTATTGATTCCAGACATTTTTAAAACGAAAATAAAAATTGGAAAACATCGATATTTCAAACATCTCACTGTGTAAAAATTCCGTAATTGTGTGTTTCTTGTTTTGCCTCGTCCAGAGACGTCCGACGATTGTTTACTAATAAAAAATCTTTATTTATTCTTTTTATTATATTTTTGAGTAAAAAAGGAATGTAAATATACTGTTTCGAACATGATTAGAGATTTTTTTATAGTATAGCGGACATCGGAACAGGTGGGTCTCCTATATGGTAAGAGAACACCGCCGCCTATGGACAACCGCGCCACAGTCCGCGAATTCGTTGTGTTGCCGGCTATTTACGCCACTTAAGCGGCATTTTAAGGGCCTTCGATATTCTCACTCACTCATCGGAAACAGTACATGTACCGTTTCACTGTTCAGCATTCTGTAAGTTACATACATCATTACTGGATATTATGGTATAGTGGAAAACGGAGCAGATGAGTCTCCTATATGGTAAGAGAACACCGGCGCCCATATCGACAACCACGCCACATTCCGGGCTTTGGTTGTGTTGCCGACTTATATACGCCGCTTAAGCGGCATAATTTCAAGGGAGTCCGATATCCTCAAGTACCTAATACATTTCAAGCTGAGTATTCTTTGACCAATTTGTGCGTCAGCATGGCTTTCCCACCGTGAAAATGTTATATCATATACTTAAGACTTAAATATTAGTTAGGTATGAAACCAGGCCAAGCTCTGGATAAAAGTATCGTCTTGTAAGAAACGGGTGGACGTGGATATAATTTGTGAGCTTTATTAAGTTACCGCCGCCAACTGGATGTCAGCCAGCCGGAAGGATGCGACAGATTTCGGCAAATACAATCTGATGTTTCGGTGAATCACTATTTACATGTAATTGGATAAGGGCTTATCAATTTTGGCAATTCTTTATACACGACTCTAGTTAGAAATAAACTCAACTTTAAATAAATTTCATTTAAATAAACTGAACACAATACTGTAGACTAGTGTTTTCTAACGATTTTCTTGTACGATTTCATAGGCGCAAATGACGCGTTTATTTTTACATAAAAATTTGCATAATCAAATAATATGAATAAACGTCTTAATTATTCGGCGACATTGACATTAAAAAAGATGCACAAAGCGATTGTTCGTAAGGTGACCGTGGGTGAACGGCCGCACCCGGAAGGTCACCTCTGCCTGCGCCCGCGCATCTCCCGGGATTCGCGGACAGTTTCACGTTAAACGGATCACGGTACACTTTCACAAACCTATCAGAGCCTAAATAGTGAAGGTAAACGAACGATATTTTAATAATTTTATCTATTATATTTGTTAGATTATGTTGGTGTAAATTGTGTAATAAAATTATCAATTGCGTTGCCAAATTGTTATAGGTATAAGCTTGCAGGTCTATATGTTACATAAAAAAAAACTCTTTTCTTGAAGCACTATATATGTTGGCGGTTCTTTTTAACAGTTGACGATGGCGACCATGGGAAGCCGTGGTGCTCCCTGTCAGACTGACGCCTCTGCTCGTGCAACCGAGCCTCTGCTCGTATAACCATACTACCGGCCGGGCAAGCGACCGAAGAGGCAAAATCGTCCTTGTGAGTCTTAATTGCTCCTAAAATGTATATGATCGAAGGCAACCACTGTTTCTGTTATTTCCCAAGAGAGTCAGCACCCTGGTGCTGACCACGACCTTCAGACATGATGGACCGACTTCAGAGAGAATATGTTATATAAAAATATCATGTGCTCACCAGGTGGTCTAGGATGTGCTACATGATGCTGTAGCGAACTGGTAATCTGATGCTGCTGGTAGAAGGGCAGGTAGGGTGTGTGAAATGGAGCCGGCGGTGGTGGCTGCAGACGCGCCTTCAACTCTTCAGCGGAACCTGCGCCTGATGACGAAGACTCCACGTCTGATACTCCACTATCAGCTGGAGATGGCGGTAGCGAACCTGAAGAATATTTCATTTTATAACCATGTTCTTTACTTTTTAAAATCACTTTTTTATGGTATAGCGGGTAACAAAGTAGACGGGAATCCTGTATGGTAAGAGATCATCGCCGCTCAAAGATAACCACGCTACTATACATACGTGTTTAGATTGTGTTACCGGCTTTTTTACACCTTCTACTACTTCCTTCCACAATAGTAAAAAAAACCTCAATTTAACATAAGGACTACGTCCATAGGTTGAATGAAGTTGAACATATAATTCTTAAATACTAAGTTTTGATACCACACTCTAACGCATAATAAAGCTAATTTGGTTTCCGAAACGAGCGACAACCAGAAAAACCGTTAACTAGATGTCTTTTATAATATTTTTCTCAAGATTGCATCTTGCAAATGTAATTCCGTTTTGCATATTAATAAAAACCGTTGACCATATAAATCTTAACTGCACGTAATCTATTATCTAACGAATAAAAACCTAACGGCCCTTGCATATAAATTTGCATAACCCTCAAATGGCGACGGTCAGTTTGACCATTAGATGCAGATGCACTTGCCTCCAACCTGTTTAGTGTGGGAATTCGCTGGTCAAACGCTTTTGTTATGCAGTAGTATATTTTTAATTTAGCATTATGCAGATACTGTGTTCGGGTCATTTAGGCGAAGGGAGAAAGGGGTTGCACTTTTGCATCTCAATGTGCTTCGGTGTGTCTATTTCATTGTTATGCGCACAAATGTGGATTTCTTTACATGTAAACGTTAAAATGGAGATTGGATGTTGCGAACTCAACGAGCGCGACTGGTTTAACATATTTTATATTTTTAATATATTTTGAAGAATATTATTTATTATTTGACGTTGAGTTGTTGGACGTTGGTTACGGTCATAGTTGAATATTAAGTTACATTCGGCTTCAAACAAGCTTATTTTCTCATGGCCGTAAAATGTTGACGAGTAACCGTCGCATTTAAATAATATAATCATCGGCTAGGTGAAAGAAAGCGCATTCATACGTTTCCTTGACCATTGAGTCTATGCACGTATTGACCATTTGACCGGAGCCGCTGTCCACACCCTTTTCATCTATTGTTAACCCTTCAAAGCGCTATGGGAACCGGGAAGCGCCATGGGTCAGTTTTGACCATTTCAAAAGAATAGTGCTACTCTATAATCAGAAGAATACGAGTTGTATTGTGCAATGTTTTTAATCCTCCAGCTCGCAGTTGGCGACTTTTGATACGATTTACGATGAATGAAAACTGTATTTGATGTTTAATTTTGTTTTGCGTATCCTTTCAAGGATCGACACAATCGATAACATTTTGTTATTGTAAATATATTTAGCTATACAGTGTTTTAATTTTTACATCAATATGAATTAAGCATAAAATTGATTAAAAGCTACAGATGTGTGCGTCCATATCGTCCTAGATTTAGGATGGAATCTCCAATGGAAAGATAACATTGAAGGCCTTGGTGGATAAAAATCCTTGATCAACCCTCGCGTACCTCCGCTGGCCAGTCCACACACGAACGACCAACGGCCGGAACGCGGAACCGGCCCATTGTGTTAACCCTTTCAGTTCTCGTATCAAAATAATAATAAATTAACTATAAATAGTGATCGCCTGGGCCCCTTCTGTCCATCTACCGGTCAGAGAGGAATGCGGTCCTATTAGGAAAATATTACAATGCAAGACAAAACAACCCTTCCTTAATCGGAGCATCTTTATGGAGTGACCGCTCTCCATCGGCATTGTTCAACGCGGCGTTAGACCATAATCCGTGCGAATGGAGACTTAGAATAATTTTTTGCATATGAATAATCATGCGGTGTACATAAGCCGTTATATAAACGCTATTGTATTGTATTATATTTCAGTCTGATGGATGTCCTTTGCCTTTTTAAATTATTACTTGAACGAAGCAAGACGTTATTCAGCCTTTTTGTTCCATCTCCTATTTTGTAATCCACGCGAATCAAAATAGTTCAGAGATTTTTTTTATATCATTAATCTTATCATCATCAGCCCATCTGATTCCACTGCTGGACATAGGCCTCCCCCAAAGACGATCCCCCGCTGCGATCTGGATCCAGCGGTTGCCCGCGACCTTCGTTAGATCGTCTTTCCATCGTGTGGCGGGACGTCCCAC
>DWCF01006689.1:0-11936 GCA_018230265.1 Delias oraia | reverse complement strand
GGATACATAGCTAGTCCTTACATGTTTCTGGTTAGCTTTGTTTCACAGCAAGGCTATCCTGGACAATGTTGAAGGCATTACCGAGTATATTTACAAGTACCGTAAGCCAGTGTCTTCCAATTTGTGGCCAACGGACCCCCGAGGGTCCGCGAGAAAATGTATGTTTAGGGATCTAATACAAATAACTAATATAATTTTGTTTGCTGTTTATTTTACTAAAGGGTCCTTGAAAACTGTTCTTCAATCCCTAGGGATACCTGGCTGAGAGGTTAGGAATCGCTGACATAAGCAACGCAAAATTATTGAGTAGTTTGAAACAATAAGCCTACTTTAGGCGCGTAAAGGAAGTCACAGTTTAAAACTATAGCCAGCTATATCGTCACTGGAGACTCATCAGCGCATTTGATGCATACGGCCCTGACACGGCACGTCACCTCATTCTCAATTTCAGTCGAACAAAGTTGAACCTTATCACAACCGTAGAAGAACTAAAACGCCTGACATAAATGTATCTGGTCAGATGATCCGAATTTATTGTTTGAAAATGAATAAAAACGAACCAAGTATAAAAATCTGTTGTCTCATAATGACTGCGGTAATTTGAGCTTCAATTTAGCTATGATGATCTGAATGTAATAGGATTCAAATTTGTGCAGATAATCAGTAGACTTCTTAGAAAGGAATGCTGAATATAAAGAATACAAGTTATACTTACATAGTTTTCAATTGTTTAAATATGCTAAAGCAATTTTGCTATTGAGACGGTGGCACACGAGCAGAAGGCTCATCTAGGAGAAACGTTCCTCTGCCCATGGATACCCCTTACCTTTGCAGGGCCACGGGTGCGTTACCGGCCTATTAAGGACAGGTATGCCCTTTTTTATTATTACCATACTCATCGTTTTGTATAATTTCCGTTTAAATTAAATACTAAACCTTATCATTATCGTATCACTGCTCTAAAGATATTTTTCGGGCAGATTATTATACAATCAAAATATATTCTGATTAGACAAGATGAGCCAAGGAAATGTTTCCGATCTCCTTGACTAGCCAAATTTACCTTTTCGATGTGTGGTCGACCTTTTATCACATTAACGGCGTAGTTTAACACTAAACGAGAACGGCTCTTAATACAAGCTCCGGGTTTCATCGTGATCATTCTTACACATGTTGAAAAAGCTGCCATTCATTAATTCAAGGTAAGCTTCGCACGTTCTTTCCGCCTACATAAGAAAAACCGTAATTGAAATCTTTAATTAAGCCTAAAGTAAAGAAAATTTCGTGCTCATCTTTTACGAGAAATTACCTTCTTAGAGCTTGTAAAAGTATTTTGTAAATTTCATCCCAAAACATCCAGCTAAGTAAGGTTAAGTAAGTCTTCAATATGGAAAAATATATATACTTATTTATAATTAATATGGATTGTGTTCTTGAGGTTAAAAGATATTATCTGAAGTTTTTTAATTAATTTTGCCTGTGTTATCAGCATTTACAATTCCGTTTTCAGTATTCATTAATAGTATGTTCATTGGGTATGGTGTAGGTGGATTCAGCGGGTTGGTCATACAGTTATTTATGGCGACTCTCTTTCATTTGTCTCGTTAAAATAAACCGGCGCCTCGAGGCTTTCTTTAACTGTCGTTTCTATGTTTAACGGTTCGTTTGAGTCATTTGTGTTTGAATTGCGAATGGATACTTGAGAAACTTTCCGATTCTGCCAATAAAGACGAGTCCGATGCTTTCAGGTCGGGTCATGTTTTTATAACATACATAGACTGTATGTATTAGACACTAGACCTGGTAAAGAGTTTCTTGTTGGTTCTTCTTGTAGTGGTATATCTTCCGAACCAATGGTAGCTTTGCAATTGTAAATTGACTTGAAAAAATGCCCCTTATAGGGCCTATTTGAATAAATGATTATGATTTTGAATTTCTAGGAAATTTTCTAATATACTTATAAGTGCTAATTTGTTTTTGGTGTAACGGATAACGGAGCAGGTCGGTATTACTCTTATATGATTATAGAACACCGCCACCCATAGACAGAATCCCCGCCCGCCCAGCGCCGCCACAGTCCGCGCATTAATTGTGTGTGTTCACACATTTTTAAGGGTTACCGATATCTTCTTCATTACTCACTCTACAAAAGTACCTTCTCAGTAAAACGTAGTACACGTAACGTTTCACGCTGAGCATTCTGTGAGCCCGTAGTATCATTTCGGAGGAGCCGGCTCAATTAGTGCGTCAGTATCTGCTTCATCATTGCTATCCCACGAGCATTATTAAGACACTCGCCCGGCCCAGCCCTTCCAAAGGTAGAATAAATTATTAATGAATTTATAGTTGTCCGGACCAGGACTCATACCCGATACCTCTCGCTTCATGGTAGACTTATTAAACCAACTAGCTACAGGTGTCAAAGTTACTGGTGATCGTGGATTTGAAACTGAACAATTATTGTTTGATTTAAAACTTTATTTTTAAACTAACGTCAAAAACAAAAAGTAGGTAATCAATTTGATTAGTATTTTTGGATTTGTGCATTCCTATCTCGTCTTTTGTAGATTGATTTACGTGATTTTGAACATAATTCACAATACAGAGAAAATTATATTTCTTAGTTCGTGTGTAATATCCAAAATAGCTTCTCAGTTGAATAGACAAAGTCGTTGGATGGTGTGTAGAAAAAATATATGATAGTCCTGACAATAGTTTCTGATTAAAATTCCAAAGGGGATCAGACGACAATGTGGCCTTAGAGACTGACAAAAAAGCTTTTGAATATCCAAAATAATTTATGGTCTCATAAGAAACTTACAATTCAAAATTTTTATCATACATTCCGTATTTCTTTGTCAATAGAATACATGTTTCTTTAGTAGAAATAACAGACGGTACGTAAAATCGAATTCGGTACGTGAAGGACTAAATTTAATTTATAAATTGTTTATTTGGTATTTGGAGAGGCTTGATAGTGGCCGAATGAGTGCTTTAACAGTGAGAAAGCTATTATGAAGGTTCGTACGGAATAATACCACGGGCTTACAGAATATCATTATGATTCCTATCTCATTAAACGTTACAAGTACTGAATTGATGTGAAATTGACAAACCCATTAGTTATATATTTAAATACTGTCACAGATAGTTAAAAATAATTTAAACACTAAAATTTTTCCATCTTTATAAACACTGTTTCATTTTTTTGTATCTAATTACTTTATTATATTGAATTATAAATCCCTATTTTGTTTCTTTGTTTTATTGCTCGTTACTTTTATATAAAACAATTTACTATGGTAGAAGCCTTTTTTATTAGTAATAAATCACTATAAGTGTAAAAAAGTGTCTGTTTTCGCGTTTCACTAATTTTATCGCTTCACCCTCCTTAATTAACTTAGAGTGCTGACTACTGACTCATTTATGTATTTATAACAGCCCTAATCCAGTTATAAATATAGCCAGTCTTGCGATTCATAAATTATTTATGTTCATATTATTTATGCTTAACTGTTTGTCATATATTATAAATCTATTAGGTTTATATGACTATAAGAACTATAAAATTGTGTATATAGATGCAAGAGCGCTATAATTTTGAGAGCCTCGTAGCTAAGTGGTTAAATAAATCTACCATGAAGCGAAAGGTACCGGGTTCGAATCCCAGTCTGGACAATTATAAATTATAATTTAATTTTATAATTTATTCGGTTTTTGGAAGGGCTTGATAGTGGCCGGTTGAGTGTCATAATACTGTCGCACCCATGGGAATGTCATGCTGAAGCATATGTTGACGTACTCATTGGGCCGGTTCGTTCAAAGTGATACCACGGGCTCATAGAATATTCAACGTGAAATGGTAGTTGTACTTGAAACAGTGCTTCTACTGTGTTTCGAGTGAGGACATCTGAGGTCCTTAAAAATGCCGTTTCAGTGGCATAAAAAGCTGGCAACACAACCAATGCGCGGAGTGTGGTATGGTTATCCATGGGCGGCGGTGTTCTCTTAACATATAGGAGACCCACCTGCTCCGTTGACCGCTATACAATAAATAAATAACACTGAATGGAAAGACACGAGAAATATTTCTTTTTGTAATATTTTGGTAATGGCGATTTGCGCATCCGGCATGTAAATCAAATGTACCGGTGCGTAACTAGAAAGACTTAGTACTTTTTTATACAGATATATAACATTCTGTTTTAAAGTGAATAATCTCTAATATTACACTATTATTTTACAAATGTTAAAATTAGAATCTTTTATATATTTTTATACGAAGCGTGAAACGGTAGTTGTACATGAAAAGGTATCGGAGGCTCTTAAAAATGCCGCTTAAACTGCGTAAAAAGTCAGTAACACAACCAATGCGCGAACTATGACTATATTTTGTCAATGGGCGATGTTCTCTTACCTGGCCCGTTGTAACTCCGCGAAATATCAATTATTTTATCTTCGCTAAACCGTATAAAGCATCACAATGGCTGCAATATTTCCTCATAATAATAGAAATTTTAATTAAATTTTACTAAGCCGTATCCATTTAATTCGATAAGCCAGAGTGCCCTTTGAAAATGTCACTCAGTCCGTGAAATCTTAAACTGGCAGACATAATCAGCCAAGTGAAGGTAACTGATTAAGTACGTTGAATAATTATAGCCGGAAATCTTGGTAGCCATGCAATGGTGCAAGTCAATAACGATGTCTACTTCCGTGTTATGCATAACATTACTTCAAATTTAATATTCACTCTCTAGTATTTTAGTATGCAGGTTTTCAACTGTCTGAATTGCTTTTAATATTGTTGTAAAGCGTAATGAATAGGTTAGTTACGTCCTTTCTTCGATTTTGTATACCTGCTGCAAAGTAGAGGTTGAACGATACTGTCGCTTGCGGTTCACATGTAAGAGACACCATCCCCCATGGACAAACGTGCTACGGTCTGCGCATTGGATATGTTGTTGGCTTTTTACGCCGCTAAAGCGGTATTTTTAAGAGCCTCCGTAATCCTCACTCACTTAGCGAAACAGTAGAAGTACCGTTTCAAGTATAGCTACACTATTTTGAAAATCGTTTCTGGTATCGACCAGAGATACAGAAGTACAGTTTAGAGCTACGCCATAACTTTTAGTATAAATATTTTAGATTTATTATTATTGTTTTTTACCTCTACCACGTAATGAGTGTATCCACATAGCGATACGCTGTCGCAAACCAGAAATAACGTGGTAGGAGGCAGTGACCTCTACGCACCACTCACGGCCAAATTAGCTCGATGTCTCACGGGCGAACCATTGTTCTTGCAACGTTGCAAAAAGTGTCTGCAACTTTTTACACTGCGGCTATTTCATTAAATTTATACGCTACGAATTTAACTCAACAACTGAATTATAATTCTACGACCAGACGTGGACAGTAAAAGACGTTTTCTGGTACGATTCGCTTCGGATGTTCTATTTTTGTCATATGTTTGTTCGCATATCCCTACTGTCCCATATATTTAGCACTGAAAATATGTAAAAGTTGATTCACAATGTAATTTTTGATTTATTTAACATACTAATATTACAAACGGGTAAACTTTATGTATGTGACGTTGTATAGGGTAATCTATGGACTTAAAGAACCGATAGAAAGCTACGTAATCTTTAGTAACATCAGATATATATTAACCGGAAACGAAAGGGTTTTCGTGGTAGTTGAATTTGCAAAACTGAAGAAAAACAGCCTATCGGTAATATTGATACGAACGCAGCCTTAACGATGGGAGACATGATTTTGTTCTAGATAAGCTTGAAAAGTTTGATAATGCCTGTAAAAATCCGTAACTGCATATCTAGCTGTCATAATTTATGTGGCACACATAAGCATACGCGGACGCACCAAATGGGCCGGCTCGTCCGAAGTGATACCACGGGCTCACTATCAACGATCAAACTATTATATATATATATATATATATATATAAAAACAAATATATATATATATTTGTTTTTATGTAATAGCTGACAACGGAGCACGTGGGTCTCCTATAAGATAAGAGAATACCGCCGCCCATGGATAACCGGGCCACAGTCGCGCATTGGTTATGTTGCCGGCTTTTTACGCCACTTAAGCGGAATTTTTAAGGGCCTCCGATATCTTGACTCACTCTGCGAAACACAGTACAAGTACCGTTTCACGCTGAGTATTTTGTGAGCCCGTGATATCACTTCGGACGAGCCGATCCAATTAGTGCTTCAGCATATGCTAATGCATGGCTATCTCAATAGTGCAACAGTATTAAGAACCTTGCCCGGCCACTGAACTGTCAAGCCCTTCCACAGACCGGTAAATTAGATCGTATCGCATCAAAACTTTAGGAAATTATACAGGAGAGATATTTTATAGAAATATGGTATGAGAATCCGACGCTAATTTATAATCGCTCTTATGTAACAGACTAACCTAGATATCTGTTGGTAAATCGTATTTAATTTAATCTCAGAACGTGCTCATTGGTGGAATCCAGTTGAGAAATGGCGCTAGAATTACAAAACAAAGAGGACATATCGAAATATAGAACAAACGACTGCAGTTCTATTAATTCTGGCCTGTGTTTTGTTAGGCTTTTTCCATTTTTTATCATTTTCTATTATTAACTGTTTTAGCCTGTGTTTTATTTCATTATATTTTTCTAGTGTTTACTTCTACAAGACATAAGTTTATAAATTATCTATATAAAAACATAACCTTCATATAAATTAAGAAATAATCTTACTTGAAAATAAATAAACCAATAAAATTCTTTTAATAACACCTCTCGATTCACACATCTAAAACGGATATGTGTGACAACGCGGACAACGGAGCAGGCGGGTCTCCTAAGTGGTAAGAGAACACCGCCGCCCACGAACAACCGCGCGACAGTCCGTGTATCGATTGTGTTGCCGGCATTTTACGCCGCATTAGCGGCATTTTTAAGGGCCTCCTCTCCACTCACTTTGCGAAACACAGAACAAGTACCGTTTCACGCTGAGTATTCTGTGAGCCCGTAGTATCAGTTCAGACGAGCCAGTCCAATTAGTGCAACAGCATTGCTTCAGCATGGCTCTTCTACGGGTGCGACATTATTAAGACACTCGCCCGGCGACTGTCATGCCCTTCCAGAGACCGAATAAATTATAAATTAAATTATGATCGTCCGGAACGGGTTCGAATTCGATACCTCTCGCTTTGTCGTATACTTTTAAAACCATTAAGCTACGGGGCTCTCAAAATATTTGATATAAAATAAAACACAATTCACTTATAATAACCTACACCAATATCATATAAAGAAAAAAAATTCACGTATTTGTGATGTAAAAACTCAAAATCTAGTGAACCGCCTCATAATTTTTGCATTCATTGGAAACTCGATTACTCTGTGACAGGCTATATTAAATGGGCGTACAGATAAAATCACAAGTACAATATATTTATACAGAATGCAACATGCATGTAAAGCAAGACATAACCTATTATATATAAAGCTAGTGACAGTATCATTGAATCTTATCCAAATCTGTGTAAAATTGCGCGCTGTATAAATATTTATTACTCAAGAAGACTTCTACTATCATCAAGGATTCTTTATTTATTCAAAAATATTAATAGATAATAGAAAAGTATTTAGAGCAATGTTTTTAACCCATAGGTTGATGGACTGATGCCATCGGCTAACAGAATATCATCAGTGTGAGAGGATATCAGAGGTCTTCTAAATTATACCATATAAATCCCGCCAACACAACCAAAGCGTGGTTTGAGAGTTTTCCAAAGCTGGTGGACATTTCTTACTATACTCGTATAAGGGAATACCGTTATATATAGTAAAAATAAATCTCATTAAATAAATATTTGTAAAAACAAGTAATGAAATTAAACCGATTAAGTGGCTTTAAAAAGCAATACAACAAAAGCGTGTTGTCCACGGGCAGTGGTGATCTCTTACCAAAGAGGAGACCGGCGGGTCCATTAACTGTTCATCATTATCAGCCTATCAAAGTCCACTGCTTCACATAAGTCTCCCCCAAAAATACCTTTTTGCGATCTTGAGCGATCTGGATCTAGCGGTTGCCCGCGACCTTCATGAGATCGTCTTTCCAACTCCTGGTGGGACGTCCCACTCTGCGTTTTAATTAACCGTTATAATTACAATCGTTATATGCACCATAAATATGGAGTAAATGCTATTTGAGACGTCCTAGTCCAGAAATTGACCAAGTGTCTTCTATTTTTAATTTGACATATAAAAATATGGATGTGCTAAACCCAGTTTTTCCATTAGCTACGTAACAAACGGGTAGCGCAGAATTAAGGAAATTGGTTGGCAAATGGCCATTGTTTGATTATTCGAGTCGCTCTGACATGCTTCGTCTACAGTGCCCGGTACAACATTATTGTTTGAATTTGACGTGATTTTATGTAATGACTGTCATATAATATCAATTTAAATTTTAAACATATCAAGCCGATGAGATATAGTAATATGTACACCATTATACAACAGACAGACAACGGAGCAAGCGGGACTGCTGATTAACTACCGTGCCACAATCTGCGCTTTGATTGTGTCGCCGGCTTTTTACGCCGCTTTAACGTAATAATTTCAAAGGCCTCTTGTAAAAGATCACCACCGCGTAACGAAATCTGCGCTTTTGGTTGTGTCGCTAGCTTTTTATATGGCTTAAGCGGTTTAACTTCCAGGAAGTCTGATATCTACAGCGAAACACAGTATTTTTTCCTGATATTTGTAACATATGAACAGCTTGCTGTCTTAGTGTTAAACATACAGACAAAACAAAGAACATTGCGTGCACTTAAAAGCAGTTTCAATTCGAATAAATTGAACTAAATATGTCTGCCCACCGTCTGCGAAGAATGCAGCGTTTATGCCAATCCTCGATACGTACGTACGTCCCTGATATACGTACGTATATTAGACACAATTATAACATCTGTTTCCGCTACAAACGTCGATTGAATAAACATCCTTCTGTAGGCGCCGTTGGAGTTCCTAGTTGTACGGAATATTTACTTCATAGAATTCCAGCGTAAATCAGTACTTGGTGTTGTTGTTTGAGGATATCGTACGCCTATTACGATATACCCGCTTCAGTAGCTTTAAATTCCCACTGTAAAATCGGCAATACAACCAGAGCGCGGGTTTTGATGCAGTTCTCCATGGGCGGCGTTGAAACAATCATCACGGAAACATTTTCTCTGTTGTGCAATATATAGTAATAACTATATACTAGCTTCTTTTATTTTAAGTAGCAGTACTATTAAGTTAAAACCGCTTAAGCGACGTAATAATTGTGGCGCGATTTATGTTTATCCTTATCACCAGGAGAACCGTCTGCCCTCTTGTGCATTATACAATAATAACTATATACCAGCTTTTTTTAAGCTCTTATGTAGCAGGATTATTAATTTATAACTGATTGAGTGGCTTTAAAGCCGGCAACAGAAACACGAATTATTGTGCGGACATATAATACCATCCGGGCTTGCCTTGTTATCCATTATAATGTAATTATAACTTATTCCCATTGCTGTACGCAAAGATGAAGCTAAATTCATATATAAAAAACCTGTAAATAAACCAGTAAAACCAGAATCTGGTGTATCATATACCATCTTCAGATTCAAAACCTCATCAGAGTCGAATGAAACCACTGCATGAGGGCGCCACTTGACCAGAATCATTTCAGAGGCATGTGAAAGGCGTATGTCTCAATTGATGCGGACGATTTAATAATATACATTAAAAGAAATTAAAAAATTTAATAATAGTTAACTAAAGTTATGAATGTACCTAAAAGGTAACGTAAAATGAACCTTCAAAAACTGGCGATGTCCATGGAAGTAGGAACGCTTATTGTAGGTGAAACTCTTGCTTTGCCACAGATTTCCTTAAAAAAAGTATAAAAACAACTCAAAAACTTAAATTTTTATACCTTCGCATTCTTTTGCTCATAATTCCGAACACAACCAACCCTTTAGATTGCTTCAAAACCTAATCAAATAAGGATCTCTCTGGCCTTGGTCCTCGAAATTTGTACTTCCCTTGACCGCCACCTTCGCGTGACATTTATATCCAATTAGGCTTAACGCCAACGCAACTAAGCTAGTTAACTTAACGACTGCCAACAGTTTGATTTGCAAGGCGCCAGACTGGAAACTATATTTCATACTGCATACTTAAAGTGACCACTCGTCCCGTTTTTAACGGGACAGTACCTGACCGCCTCTTCTCCTGTTGTCCTCAAACACAACGCCGGTACTCAAATAGAACCATTTTTTTAGGCCACGCAAAAACCATGTGAATTTGCTTTAATGATTCTGGTGAACTGGTGATCGATTTAAATGCACGATTTGGTTTTAATAAATAAAATGGGTTACGTGAAAACCCATGCATGAGAAGTAGTTTCTTAGGTTGGAAATCGGGACGTTATTTATTGAGGTTGTGGTACAAGAAGCCTTATTTAAATAATTATAATAATAGAGAATACTCATAACATTAATTGCATATAATATTCTAAATAAAGAACATTTATAAATTGTGTTAATGAGCTCACTAACTTTCTTCACTTTACTTAAGGTTAAAACATTGTTTAGAAGAGTTCTTGAATAATTTCGGATTTGGACGTAAATAGCACCAGTTCCTAATGTTGTCATACAAAAAAATTGTAAACGCAGCATAAACAAATTAAACCTCTCTCTGAGACTCTTCCGTAACGTCATGTCATAAATCAAAGTATGTATCAGTATGACAGTCTTACTGCGATGTGAGAGATGGAATTTGCCTCGTAGCTGGTGTAATAAGTCTACCATAAAGCGAGACGTATCGGGTTCGAATCCCGGTGCGGATAATTATAAATTATAATATAATTTATTCGGTCTCTGGAAGGGCTAGACGAGACCGGCGAGTGTCTTAATACTGTCGCACCCGTGGGGAAGCCATTCTGAAGCATATGCTGACGCATTCATCGGGCTGGCTCGTCCGAAGTGTTACCAGAGCCTCACAGAATACTCAACGTGAAATGGTAGTTGTACTTAAAACGGTGCATCTACTGTGTTTCGCTGAGTAAGTGAGGAAATCGGAGGCCCTTTAACAACCAAAGCGCGGGCTAAGGCGCAGTTGTGTTGGTGGCGGTTTTTTCTTACCCGCTATAACATAAAAAAGTTGAGTTGGCTGTCAAATGAACTCGCATGTACCTGCTACGAGGATATGATTCATATGGGCATCCAAGTTTGAATTAACCAATAAAAACAATCGCGGCGATTGAATTTATCACGAGTGAGTCAGGATTACGTCAGTAGTTTCCTTACATGTCGGTGGTTCACTGGTTTGCACTCGCGTTTTGACCTATTGTAAATATTTCATTGAATTCAGTTGATTATTATGTAATGCACATTATGTACCGGAAAATGCAGAGTGGGACGTCCCGCAACGCGATGGAAAGACTATCTTA
Source organism: Delias oraia (assembly GCA_018230265.1). Classification (NCBI taxonomy): domain Eukaryota; kingdom Metazoa; phylum Arthropoda; class Insecta; order Lepidoptera; family Pieridae; genus Delias; species Delias oraia. The sequence continues at coordinate 432 of DWCF01006689.1, read as the reverse complement.
TGAAGGTCGCGGGCAACCGCTGGATTCAGATCGCACAGGATCGTAATAGATCTCTGGGGAAGGCCTATGTCCAGCAGCGGACTTGATAGGCTGATGATGTATACATTATTATATTATTACGACCTTATAAAGTCGCCTCCGACTGGTACGCATGGAGGTCCAAAGCGAAGGACATGTCCAGCAGTGGACGTCTTACGGCTGAAATGACGATATGCATTAGTAGATATATAATAATTGGATCTTAAGTTATATATATAAGACATTTATTTAAAACTAACACCGGAGTATTTATATTTTTTGTTTCTCTGAAAATAAAATTTTATAAATAACTCCTCCACTTAAACTAAGATTACAAATAATCTTATCGAACGATTTCTCAGTTCATTCAAGTTAGTAACTAGATCTAATATTTCATTTAACATATATTTTTAG
>DWCF01006688.1:0-11938 GCA_018230265.1 Delias oraia | reverse complement strand
TGGACAACCGTGTCATAGTCCACGCATTGGTTGTGTTGTCGGCTTTTTACGCCTCTTAAGCGGCATTTTTTTAGGATGTCCGATATCCTCACTCACTCAGCGAAATACTGTACAAGTACCGTTTCACGCTGAGTAATCTGTGAGCCCGTGGTATTCTTTAAGATGAGCCTAACCAATTAGTTTTTATTTGCTGGACATAAATTAATCTTACAAATGTAGTAGTTACATACACAGACACATATTTGTATAATCGCATAAAAATAATGTAATTATTTTAATTGAGGCTTAGGTAAGACATGTTAATCTTTTGAAACAAACTCATTCAAGACGGCCCAGTAAAATCCTTGATTTCCAGTGTTCTGTATCGAGTAAGAAATCGTATCGTGGTAATATTGGATATATGGATTGTTTACGCAGCAGTAATGCATAGAATAACGATAGAATAGTGTTCGAGAAATCATTCAGTCCCCGCGGGAAATCAACTCAACAATTACATCTCAAACAACATTCAGAACAAACGTGAAACTGAGCAATATTTTTCAAATAGAAATATTATTTTCAATATTCGAGTATTATTGAGAATAAATACCGTAGAAAATGAAACTATTCTCCGACCAAATGCGGGAATTAATGTTTATTAATTATTTCAAGTAGGTCATGCCTGTGATTTGACCTGAATAGAAATGCGTCGAAACCATTCGAGACTTTTTCCCTTTCATTTAATTTTTCATTAAAAAACTTAACATCACTTGACATGTTTAAGTTAAATAGCATCATTAAATTATCTAATTTGCGCTTACGTTATGGAATAATAAGCACTACTACTATGTATGTACATACTTTGTATGTTTTCTAACTGTTAATAAGGTAAAATTATTATTTTTATATTCTCATTTACAGTCAGTATTACAGTCAGTAAAGTTTGTTTATTTGTTTTACAGTTTTAGTATATCTCAGTTAATTAGAACAATATCTTGATAATTTACTCATTTATGTAAGGCACTGGTTCTATTATGAATATTTAAATGCCAGTCCCCAAGGATGAAGCCCTTTCGAGCATGAGAGACGTGCGGATGGCGAGGTTCAAAACAATATGATATTATCGCGGCATTTAGGCTTTCGTAATAAGATTTACCTCAATGTTAATGCGCAACGTACCGTCCATTATCTGAATAAAGCCGGCTACATTTTCATAAGATGCCCGTAATCTGACTATGGATAGATATTACATTCGGTAAAGGCTAACGCGTTGTCTTTGTATCGGGTACAATAAGTCTACTTGAATAACATAATTGTTTTTCAAAATGGAAACAAACTATACTTTTAAGATTTCAATTTCTTTTTATTCTATATCGGACAACGGAGCAGGGGGTGTCCTATATGGTAAGAGAACACCGCCGCCCAAGTACAATTACGCCGTTATGTTGCCGGCTTTTAACGCCGTTTAAGCGGAATTTTTCAATGCCGCCGATATCCTCACTCAATATGCGAAACACAGTACAAATACTGTTTCACGCTGATTATTGAGTGAGCCTGAGGTATCCCTTCGGACGAGCTGGCCCAATAAGTGCGTCGGCATATGCTCAGCATGGCTCTCCCACGGGTCAAATCACATTGTGAATTATGTTCTAATTAGTATCTACGTTGTGTTTCAAATAGAGAGAGACCACTTATAAACAAATTATCCTATAATCTTTGTTTTTTTAAATATAAGGTATAAACAATTCGTTTCACAACTTTCTTTTGTATAGATATTAAAAAGTAGCCCCAATGTAATAACAATCGCGTTCTTCAACCTTTACTCGGTAAAAATGGGAATGATTAATTATTTTCATGCCCTCCTCAAAACACCGTCTTATCCAAAATACTTCCGTTATTTTCCAACTCGATGACGATAAAAGAAATTCAAAGAAAATTAATATTAATTATGGATAACAGTTGCGAAATTTCTTAAAATGTCTCCTATTTATGGTATTTTTTTACCAGAAAGAGCGTCTTTTTTACATATTATTAAATGAAAAATACAAAGTTTAATTCCTATAATATGTAAAAATAATTAAAATTAAAGATATAATATAATATCAACATTATTAAAAAAATTAATAATTAAACTACTACAAAATATTTCAGAGATTCAAAATTGTTTGACAGACTGTAGATAAAGAAGCAGAGAGTTTTTTTTGGTAACTATGAATGGTGGAATGTACAATGCTATGTTTTTAAAAAGCAAACGCAATTTTGGAACTCGAAATTCTAGTCAGTTTGATGTGAAGATATTCGTATAAGAATCTTAGTGTTGCGCAAGCGACTTGATTGAATCAGCTCACGTGCTTTCGACAGGACCACTAAAAGCGAATCGCCGTAAACAAGAATTAACGCTCGAACTTGCATTGCCCATTGCACTCGCCTTTATGGTGTCATAATATAAGCTCTCGCGTTCGTAGTTTGTGATTGACCCACACAATATATATTAAGATACTAGGATACTGGTTTTTACGGATAATTACAAAATACAAAATTAGACTCAAACTTCCTAAATTTATATTTTTTTGAATAAATTTTGTACGAATAAATATTAAGGGTTATTTATTATTTAGAAAAATAATTTTTGAAGTTACATAGGTCTCGTTTTTAGGGTTTCTCGGCTAGTTCAAATAATACTTATTAAAGGCTATTTTATTAATCCCTCGACAATATATGGTTTTCATATGAGCATATATGAATATATACCATATAAAACGATGTTTTTAAACATAATACTTTGTGGCGATTGCGTGTAAACTAGAATTGAAGTGACTCGCTTGAAATGCATGCGGCAAAAGGCGTCAAAGGCTTTATTCACATTCATCGACACGTAACGCCATCAGCCGCCGTAAAATTTAAAAGGATTGCGAATATGTAAGGGAATAAATAAAATTTCAGCTATCTTGCTTTGAAGTTTTTAATAGAATTTCCCTGTTTTTGTTTAAAACTTGCGTGTACGGTTTTGTAATAAGTTTCTTTTTTTTTAAAACAGAACGCCTATTTGTTTGTTTTTTAATACTACGAATATAAGGATGGGTAGATTTTCCTTTGATTGCTCAGTTTTCAGACAAAAAGATTATTTGACGAATTTTTGTATAGATATAGATCTTATACATATCATCTTATTCCTAAATTTCACACAAGAAGAAGAAACTAGATACTAAAGTAACCACTACTAATAAACTGAGCACTAATACTAACACTAACTGTAATATAATTAAAAGAATTATACAGATAAGCCATAGATTACAAAACGAACGGAAAACTGGGTTCAGAATGTATTGTGAAATGAAAAAATTAGCTTATAAAACACAGCATCCATCAGCATTAAATATTATTTCAGTTAGAAAGTGAAATTACATATTGTAATTGTGATTGGATACTTTCAGTCTTATTGAAATTTATTACTAAAACTTCAGGCACCGCGAATCGCGGCACTCCTTAGAGAAGGCTTAAAGTTTCAGTGAGGCATTTACGTTCCCCTTCTGACCGATCGACGTAAATTATTCCCGTGGAAGAAATCTCTAAGGGATAAATGACAGATTAGGGACCGCTTTAAATGCTACATAGGTCTAGTGTCAAAGGCGACCCCGAAAAATGTTAAATTGAGGTTAATAAATCTGACAAAATTTGATTTAATTATCGATGAATTTTATTATGTTCGTCGTTTTTATTATCTTGGTAATATTTGTGTATAAAAATACTCATAAATATAAAAACTGGTATGACCTAGACAATTTTAAACAACAAGAAATCACATACAATTGAAATCTGATCGGAGTCCTATGCAACTGAAATATAGAAGTTTCAAATTAATTTGCCATATATCATTTAGTTATATGTAGATACGGCATTTTGTTATATTGGCATATTGTGGCATATGTCATGGTCATGGGAGAGATATATTTTTTATATTGTTTTTTCTCGATAGATTGATTCGAAGATTGTTCTGAAGAAAAGAAGGCTCTCAACCATCCCATGTAAAAGATTTTAATACACTTACTGTAATAATTTAATTTGTCTAATTTTTTGATACATTTTCATAACATCAGCTGTTCAATTCATAAAAAAAAACATTCTAATAGGATGGTGTCTTAAATCTTTTATATTCTCTTTTAACTGTTTTATGGGAGTAATTTAGCGCTAAAGGCGTTGTAAGTGATAATTAAAACCCCGTTACTACAGCTGTTACCGTGCTAATTCCGGGATTTTAATATAACCATACTAATATCATGAAAAACCAGTCAAATGAAAATTAAATAGAGAATTATGAATGCTGTAACAACGCACAATGGAAGTGAAAATATAATGCATTATTTAAGCAAACAATGAATAGATTGCTAATTCTACTTGAATAAAGATGTAATTAGTTTAAATAATAAAATATTGTATTTTATAAACTACAAATATCAATACTACGTAGACATTAAATAAAACACAGATGCATTTAATTGTTTTGAGTTTCTTAAACACGTAAACAGAATCTGTTACCGTGGACAATAAATTTAATCTATAATTAATTTCAACGTAAAATTATAAGATTGTTGGCAGAGTTATATTTAGGAAAACGTAGCTTACTCGTTGCTCCGTAGAAGCAGCTGATACATCCTGATTCCAATTGCATGCTTTGTTAGTTTTCTTTTAAATTGACATTGGATTCGTATGAAATTTAATTACAACAAATAAAACAGTATTTATTTAATTTTTATCAAAACGTTAAAATTTATAATATTAAATTTAGAACATATAAAATTATTAGATATTATCAAATATATATACATAAATAATTTTGTAAATATATATACATAAACAATAATAATTTTATAAACTTTAATTTCATTTGAAGATGATATTTTTTCAAATTTTGACCTAGCACGAGAACTCAATAATATTTTCTCTGAGTGTGTTATAATCTGTGAAGATGTTATAAATTTTAATCTCAAACATATCTTAATCCGCTGAGCAGGAAAAGATACGCAAAACCTCATTCCCTTGATATAATCGACACGAATTTTTCACGTACATTTCTTTCACTCACAAATCCAATTTAATTAAGGCAAGGAACTCGCGGTTAAAATCCTATTTAAGCCGTTTTTATTACCGCCCGTCGGGCAAAGATGGTTCGCCATCCCGCCCGAAGAATTCCTGCGCTCGCGAGGATTTGCCTGGCTTTTATCTCACTACTCCGGAGTACGAAGTGCGATCTTCATGCAAATTTTGTTTATGAGAACACTCTCTTGAAATATTCACGTTGAAATCAATTAATTATTCATAATATATTTATATTCTGGCTGTCGCAATTTTGAACTGAAGTTTAGTATGTAAAAACTTTTTACTTCTAATTTTTTACTTTCGAACAAGGATATATATCTTTTAAGTTTTTATAATAATACTTTTATGAATGTAAGTATTTAAGTATGCAACATAAATATTTGAATTCCAGTGGGTTTCTTCATAATTATAAAAATCAAACTGCAACAAGTGAATTATCAACGATTTAGTTAAAAACATTTAATATTTACATGAGAATCCTAACCCAATTGTTTGTTTAAAAGTAAACAAATGTGTTAGAAAGGAGTCGTTAAAAGGTTTCAGACTTGGTTCTTAGTAGCCAACACACCTTAGCCGTGCACCCGAGGGATCAGTCTACCGGATGTTTATCCTTAATTCGCAAGAATCCAGCTAATCCCACCGCCAGCGATCGAATTCTCTTTTCTATGTTACTTATTTACCAACTTTCTTATTCTTACAAAGAAATCATACTTTATATATTTATTCTTTAAGAATAACACAAATATTAAAATAAGAATTCGAATCAAAAGATAGACTTTTCAAAGAGACTTTTAGTTATTTACAAGACTAATTTTGTTATAGTTGTTAAAACTCAACAAATGGTATCGAAGATTTGATCTGAATACAACATTATATCAAAAGTTAAAAAGGTCTATATAAAATACCACCCCTTAGTTCTTATAAATTTGTAATTTAATATAGCTTTCGTAAGGCTATATTTCGCCACTTAATTGTGAGAAACAAAACGCTCAAAGATCGTAGCCAGCATTTGAACAGCGTCCAAAGACTGGCCGTGGTAATGATCCGAGAGTGCATGCATAATTTAACTGCAGAGCTTGTTTTGTAATGTTATTAGTTCGTAATCTCGTCGGAAACAGCCAACATCATTTGCTCGGGCTTAAATATTAAAATAATTCATTTCGCACGCCCAAAACACCGATGCAGAATAGAATTTTAGAATTTAATTAACGTTCTTAATGCGATTCTGAATGTATCTATAATTAAATATTGTCATTGAATCAATCTAAATTAGCAATTTATTAAAAAAAATTTAAAAAATAAGATCCCAATCATAAAAATATCCGTTGGTACTAATTTTTATACAGCACTTCCGGTATGATTGAACAATAAAAGTACACTTATGTGGATCCGCAGCATTCAAAATATGTGTTAGGATTAGTAAGATAAAGATTTATAAATGTGCTCGTTATTCCTTTTAAGATTCAGACAGACTTTGCAATGATAATTTAATCTCTAAGAAATTATACGATTTACCGTTCGAGAATGGTCATAAAACACAAGGCTTATCATAAAATGAAATGGGTTTTATAATGTGATTAATTTGTTAGTATCATTGCGATTATTTTAGTTAAAGACAAATATATAATATATAGATGAGTCACAAAACGATGATAGAAACTTGAGGAATTATTGATATGTACTGTAAAATAGTTTTTTAGTTAAGAGTCTAGCTTAAAAGAAAAAATCGTTTTAAAATTATATAAATATTAGTGTTAAATAGACTTCCTTATTCTTTTTTTTTATTCTGTAGACAACGGTGCAGGTGGGTCTCCTATATGGTAAGTGAACACGGCCGCGCATGAACAACCGCGCTATAGTCCACGCATTGGTTGTATTGCTGGCTTTTTACGCCGCTTAAGCGGCACGTTTAAGTGCCTCCGATATTCTTTCTCACTCTACGAAACACAGTACAAGTACCGTTTCAAGCTTAGTATTCTGTGAACCCATGGTATCACTTCGGACGAGCCGGTCCAATAGGTGCGTCAGCATATGCTTCAGCATGGTTCACCCACGGCTTTCATTCTGACAATGTTATATTATTTTATTTATGCACCACATTGTTCTTTAATGGAGAAACGTAATACATATAAATATTTAAGCATTTGCAAAGCATCGGCTGAGATAAAGGGAATGAGTTAGGGAAGCAAATCGGTAGTTTATCACGTAAACAGAATCGTGGAGGTGTGTCAACAATCCAGACATCTCTATTGTCGACAATGTTGGAACAAATGTTTTACTGCAGTTTCACTAAGCGCTTTTTATTCACTTTCAGAACAATAATCTTTTCCTAATTTTGATTCCTCAAAGTATACTAAATACCTGTAGGGTGAAATAATTTTTGTAGGGTATGTATTTTTTTATTTTTATTACCTTTTTGATGTAAATTTATGATAGCTGAGAATTTTAGTATTTTAGAAAAATACACCAAAATATATTTTTACTTTATGTGGTGCATATTTGGAAAGATATCTCTCAGGCTGGCAGGGTACCAATAACTGCCAATGCCGAGGTAGATACGATGATACGATTTACGCTTTAACTGGAAATGACTAAATTGATGGGCTATTCAATTTTCTAGAAGCCATTGGCCCGGCACAAAGCAATTCCATAAGATTCGGTCAAATGCGCTCCGTAATACAATGCGTATATTGGAGTTAAAACGACCCACTCAAATAAAATTTTAACATCCAGCTCCACCGAGGCGTAATTATCCCTGAGAAATTCAAATCATACTCGTTTCTTTTGTAAAGTGACAGACGCCTTGCAAAGTTCACGTCACGTACACGTGATAAATCGTCAGGTGGCGTTACATTTTCCTAACGAGACGGTCCGTTGTTATTTTTGGCTTGACAGCAAAGTGTATTTGGTTGGTTTTCAATTTTCGTAGCCAAGTTTTCTGTTAATAGTCTGCGAAGCTGAGGATCTGTCGAAACGTTCCGTCCGATTTCAGCGGGGAGGATTTTTCAGCGCGGCTCAGTAGGTACCGTGTCGTACAACTGCACCGATGACAATAAATATCGGAAGCGGCGAGCCGTGAAATCGAATAGGCTCCGTCTGTGAGCGCTTTACATTCAGCAGTCGACTGTCGCGCCCTCCACCGCTACCCGCTATAACTTACCGACTTTACCATGCATAAAAACTTATTTCGATTTTATTACCGGTGTTGTACATTCGAAATTCACCCGTTAAAGCATTAAATAGCCAATTTTATATCCATTGGAACATGTTTAATGCAATTTAATTTTTTTAATTCTTAACACTTTCCCATTTCATTGTATGAACCATAAATTATTTTTCAAAAAGGTAATTAATTTTGTTATTAGGTATGAAAATATTTAGATGTCATTGATTTAAATAGTCAGTGTAAATTCTAAAATTGTTTTGATCACTTCTAAGCTTAAATCGATTTTATGTCGGAAGTCTTGAGTTTTCAAACACAGGAATTCAAATATATAATACATCAGCTCAGTTAATATAGAAAGCTGATAACTTACCTATAAATAACATGTTAATTATGCAAATAGATAAACGTATCTGCAAAGGCACAGGGATTGAGGGATATCCCTTATTATTATAATGAGCTATTTTCCTAGCAACAATTTCTTGGAGTTAGTAGTACCTTCAGAGACCAGATGTTCTCTCACGCGTGAACGATTAACGTGCATGTAATTTTCTAAAGGAAATTGAAATCTTAGCAATCCCCACGGACTGTATTTGTACTGTTTGGAATGAAAAACAAACCTTTGTACGATTTTAATTTAGAAAGTCCTTAAGATACCTGAAACGTAATTTCAAGACTTACTTTATACATGAGTCGAATAACAAACGCGCGGGAATGTGTTATAAGGATTACTACTTCCCGTGATCCAAATTAACCAGGAGCAATAGGGTTGAAAACTTTTAATCCACGGATTTGCTAGTTTCTTTTCTTGTACGAGTATTCACTAGCAAAAATGTCTAATATATATAAACTCTTTGAACGCAACTTGGAAGAATAGCTAATACCCTTATTTAATATTTCAAGACGCGTCTACTAAACTTTTGCAAGAAGTTAAGTGCTGTCTTATAAATAGATAATATTATTTTTTTAAATAATTCCCAACATATGTATTTCAATAATGAACAAACATTTTTTCGATATACGATTTACTTTTTTATTATAGATCCGTTAAATAAACTTTCATTTGATACAGCCTCCATATGAGTATGATTAAATAATCCTTTTAGGGTTTTATAAATTTAAAAATTAATTTTATAATACATGTCACCCGTGGGAGAGCTATGCTGCAGCATATATGGACGCACTAATTGGACCACACACACACAGAATACTCAACGCGAAATGATAAAATGATACTTGTGTTGTTTCACTGAGTGAGTGAGGATATCAGGGGCCCTTGACATGCCGCTAAGTGGCGTAAAAATCCGGAAACACAACCAATACGTGGACTGTGGCGCGCTTGTCCATGGGCGGCGGTGTTCTCTTACCATATAGGAGACCTAACTGCTCCCTTGTTTGCTATAGAATAAAAAAACATAAAACAATTAAATTAGCTTACAAAAGATATCAGACCCAATCAGCGTGCATCAGAACGCCCAACCGCAGTTTCTGATTCACAGCCTACACTCGTACGACTTAAACAGTGACATTTTAACGTTGCATTTAGAACCGGTGGCTGAATCATCGGGTGTGGAGTAATGAACACAAGCCCCGGGCCCAGGAGTTTAATTTTCCTCTTCCGTTGGCAGTCCGCTCGCCCGAGCTCATTAATGACGACAATACCTCGCGCTACGTCATTGCTCCGCGACTTTGTCATAGTTTAACGGCTACGTCACTATAAACAGTGTTATTCTACACTTCTGAATCTACATTAAAAATTGTCAAATACCAATTTTGACAACTCTACCTGTAAGAAAAGAAACAAAATGTAAATGTTTAATTCCTTTGACATCCGTCATGTGACAATTATACACAGACCATGCATACATAACAAATATAAATAAATTAAAAGTACAACCTCCTTTTATACCTATTAGCCTAATATTTTCAACATAGTTTTTCTATGGAGGTGAGCACGAGAAGAAAGTTTATCCAAGTAATACAAGATCAAATGAGTAAAAAAACTTTATTATGTAAGTAAAATAGAAAATATTTTTATGTCTATGTGTTAAATAGGTTTATAGATTTTCAGTTGATCCAAAAAAACACATAAGCAAATTTTTAACTTTTTAATTTAAAGAAGACGCTATGGTATCCTTGACTCATAGTTCACACTAAAATAAATATATAAAGAATTGGAAACAAATCTTAACTAGATATTAATAGAAAGAATAATAACTTAATATTGTTTGTTTATATTATTTTTATAGTTTTATATTATTTTTGGCTTAAATATAAAATATATTTTTAACAAATCCATAAGTTTAATATAAATTTCTAATCGTATTTAATTTAAAAATATTAAAAGTGAGGAAGCTTGTTCTAATGAACTGTGGCTATAATGACTTCGCGCTTGCCGGTGCCATCGAACGCCAAACAATAGATTTCTACATTTCTATATAATGAAGGCTGTATTAAAATATTCCTACGATATTTGTATGTTATTAATGCTTAAAATGAGTTCAGAACTATAAAAAGACATGAAAAATTTGAATTATGATTTATTCATTATTCATTATTTTATAAAAAAAGAAGCTAGATTAACTTTTAAGTGACATTATGCCGCAATTAAAATAAATAATTGGTAAAAATAAATACCTAAAATAACTAATAAAACAAGGAAATTGGTAAATTATCAATATATACTTTTTGTGTTAGTTAAAAAAGCAACCAAAGTTATTTTACCAGTTTTCGTCAAGTTTAATATATTTACAATTAATTTAATTTATTTAAGTATGCAAGAACAAACTTAGTTGTAAATTGCAGCTACAGTTATTCACTAAGACGCGTTTAATTTCTCCATGGTGCTATGATTATGATTTTTTATTATAAAATACAGTTCATTATCAAACGATATAAAACCGGATTCACAATAATTAATTTCCTCACATTACGAGTGCCTTATTACTATGTATACCTTCACATATTACGTGAAACCTATGGTGAGTGAGCATTAAGGTGATCCATATTTAAATTTTAATTGACCTTAGCAGAAGCATCGACGTAAACTGGAGTTAATGTTCTCAATAATAGTGTAAGAAGTTGGGTCGACATTAGTCTCATGAATGAATCATCGCGACCGCGTCCCCAGGCCCCGGCGGTCGCATTCGATTAGCACGAATAATTCTGAAAGGGAAATTGAAAAGCTAAAGCCCTCAGGACTTGCTCTTTCTGTTATTTGTGGCCGGCTCCGTGCGGCATACGAAACTAGATTCATTCTTGTCTATTCTAATGTTATGATTGATATTTTCCATTTAAGTTTATTTATTTGAAATACTTAATTATCTTTACTCATAAGAGAGCCACGCTGAAGCTATATTTGTACAGAAATTGAGCTGGGTTGTCAGAAGTTTACGGGCTACGGGTTCGTAGAATACCAGCGTGAAACTGTACGTGTACTGTGTTTTTCTGAGTGAGTAAGGAAATTATACCACTCAAGCGATGTAAAACCTCGGCAATACAACCGAAGCACGGATTGTGGCGTGGTTGTATATGATCTCTTACCATACAGCCTGCTTCGGCGTCTACTATACCATAAAAAATAAACAAATAGTGTAATTGTTTTAGTTACTAATAAATGTCAGTAGTCATAGAGGGGTTATTTGCCTTAATCACCACGCTTGGCAGGCGGGTTGGTGATCGCAGAAACATCTACTGTAC